>VDFB02024954.1:0-46690 GCA_007258455.2 Sequoia sempervirens
AAACACTCTCCTTCTCCAGGAGTAGTGACAAGGAATCAAAAAAGGTCAGATTGTGGTTCTAAGTCTTGTGGAAGAGGGAGGCCTCCTACAAATGTAACTAGGGAAAAAGGAGAGTCGAATGGACATTGTTGATGGGATGCAGAGAACCCTATTGGATATGTGCTCTAAGAACACTTCCAATAAGTTATTATGAAGATCATCTCTTGGAATATGAGGGGATTAAATCACCCTCACAAGCATGATCTTCTTGATAATCTGGTAAGAGATCATCGCCCTGATATTGTGTTAATCCAAGAAACTAAAATGGGAATGGATAAATTGTCTAGATTGAAGAATAAGCTCTTTAAGGATTGCGGTATGCATTGTTCTGAGGCGATGGGGGATTCGGGAGGGATTGCTAATTTTTGGGATCTTAGAGTGATCTAGGGAGATGAGATTTTTAAAGATTGTAATCATGTGGCTACTTCTTTTACTCATTTGCATGACAAATTCTCTTGGACTCTGTCTAATATTTATGCTATGAATTGTAAGAGTGCTAGAAATAGACTTTGGGAGAATTTGTCTTCTTTTAAATTTGTGAACCATATTGAGAACTAGTTGTTTATGGGAGACTTTAATACTCCTTTGCATGATAATGAAAATTTGGGTGGTTCCCAGGTGGTAGATGAAAGCAGATATGATCTTATGAGCCTCATTAATGACTTTGCTCTCCTTGATCTGGATTTGAAGGGTGTGTCTTTTACTTGGTCGAATAGGAGAGTCGGGAATGCCTTGATCCAAGTGAAGCTTGATCATGCTCTTATCTCCCCTGAGTGGTTGGTACATTATTCTTGCTCGCTTTCTACTCTTACTAGACTTGGTTCTGATCACTTCCCTTTGGCTCTATTGATGGACTTGTTCGGGGGCAAGAAGAATTTTTTATTTAGATTTTTAAAAATGTGGATGTGTCACCCTGACCTGGGGAATTTGATTCATGAATGGTGTAACATCTAGGTGGATGGGTCAGTGATGTTTAAAGTTGCTAAAAATCTTGGCAATGTTAAGGATAAGGTTAGAAAGTGGAATCACACCTCCTTTGGTCATATCTTTATGGAAAAGGAGGGTATTACTAAGGAACTTCAGGATATGCAACATTTGATCCAAGTTTCTGGATATGATTAGGCTTTGATGTAGAAGGAAAATATCTTGCTATCCAATTTACATAATATTGTGGCTAAGCAAGAGGAATTCTAGAAACAAAGGTCAAGGATTATGTGGCTTAAAAGTGGGGACCAAAATACCAAGTTTTTTCACCTTTCCACTTTGGAACACAAGGCTAATAACATAATTAACTTGATCAACTTCAATGATAAAGTGTTGGAAAAGGATGTTGATTTGATGCTTATTGCTTCCTCATATTTCTCCTAGTTGCTATCGAAGGAGGGGGAAGCTTGATTTGGCTTGTCAAGAGGACCTCTTAAGGGATATCCCTCGGTTGGTGGATGATGATATGAATAGACAATTGGTTTGTATCCCCTCGATAGATGAAATCCAGATGTTGTTTTTTCCTTTGAAGGTAACAAAGCGCTAGGTCCAGATGGTTTTCCAATGTTCTTCTTTCAAGCCTTTTGGGAAATTATTGCTAGAGATGTTGTGGCGGCTACTAAGGAGTTTTTTTAGGTCTAGATCCCTTCTTAAGGAATTGAACTCCTCTTTTATTGTCCTAGTCCCTAAGAAGCTAGGAGCTTCCTCTTTTGATGAGTTCCATCCTATCAGTTTATGCAATTCGATTTATAAGATTATATCCAAGGTTCTAGTAGTTTGTTTGCAAAGAATTTTTCCTCTTATCATTTCTCCTCAACAAAATGGGTTTGTGGCTAGAAGGAAAATCCTGGAATCTATCCTTTATGTTCATGAGAACATCCACTCTTTATCTGTTAATAAGAAAGTTGGTTTTATCCTCAAACTTGACTTACTTAAAGCTTATGATAGGGTTGAGTGGGGATTTCTGGCTAAGATTTTATCTACTTTTAGGATTGGAGAGAAAGGGGTCACCCTTGTGTTTCAACTTATAACTACTCTGAGATTCTCTGTTCTCATTAATGGGTCCCCTACTCCTATTTTTTATTATTCGAGAGGTTTGCGGCAAGGGGATCCTATTTCTCTGTTTTTGTTCATAATTATGGTGGAATCCTTGGGTCGTCTCATTCAAAGATTTGTTAATTTTGGGGTTATGTCTAGAATTTCCTCTTCTTCTAGTAACCTTATTTGCTCTCATCATAAGTTTGTGGATGATTCTCTTATGCTTGGGATGTCATCCATTAAGGAGGCTAAGGCTGTCAAGTGGATTTTACAAAGGTATGAAGCGACTTCGGGGCAGGAGGTTAGCTTACCTAAGAGTGTTCTTTTCTTTTTCAACACTCTAATGCATAAACAGACTAAAATTGCTAGAATTCTGCATTGTCATATTGGTGAACTTACTGCTTCTTACTTAGGTTTTCCCCTGTGCTCCAAATTTCTTGACTCTTTTTGGAGGGGTATGATTGACCAGTTCAACTTTAAATTGGCTAGTTGGAAGGGTGCTCTATTGAGCCAAACTGGGAAAGTTCAGCTGATTAAATCTACCTTTTAGAATCTCTTTGTTTATGCTCTTAGTCTTATTTATATGCCTAAGAAGTTTGTGGATTCTTTGGAAAATATTCAAAACAAATTCCTTTGGTCTGGGGTGGAGGATAAAAGAAGGATTCATTTGGTTGCTTGGGATGATGTTTGTAGACCAAAGAAGACTAGTGGGCTTGGGATTCGTAAAATCAGAGCTTTTAATCTTGCCCTCCTTGGTAAGAAAATATGGAACCTTTTGATGGCTAAGGGTGAATGGGAAAGAATTTCCTAGATCAAATACTTACATGAGGTTGATGGTATTAGGGGGTTCTTTTCTCAAGATTTTAACCCCTCTTCTAGTTATGCTTTATGGAATTGCATTGGTAAGGCTCGTAGGCTTGTGGCCAAGGGTCTCTTATGGAGATTGGGGGATGGAAGAGATATATTGTTCTGGGAGGATAATTGGTTTGGTAATAGGCCTCTCAAAGATGAGTCATGGGCTCAACCTCTTATGGATCTTTGTGTGCGACAATATGGTAGACGGGTTGTTGACTATATTGAGGGAGGTGATTGGAAGAAGCTATATGAGGTCGACACTGGGTTGGAGAACTTGTATAAGGCTATATCTTTGGTACATATTCCTTCCTCCCCTTCTGATAAATTTTTTTGGAAGCCTTCCTCTAATGGCATATATTATGTGGCTTTGGATTTTAGCTCAAATGATTCCTTTATTGGCCCAGCTCCATTTTGGGCTTTCGTGTGGTCCTCTAAATTGATTCCTAAAGTTAATATTTTATTTTGGCTTTTATGCCAAAATAAAATATTTACTACTGAAATTTTTTCCAAAAGAGGGTTTGTGATGCCTAACAAGTGTTTTTTATGTGAAAAGGAAGCTAAAAATGCTTTTCATTTGTTGATTGGCTGTAATTTTCTGAGAATGATTTGGGCCCATGTGCTATCTTTATGGAACTTAAGTTGGTTGTTCCCTAGTTCTATTAATGAGTTGTGGGCTCAATGGATAGGCCCCTCATCCAATATTGCTCTCTAGTTTCTCTAGTCTCTTTCCCTTCCTCATATTGCTTGGGGAATTTGGCTTGAGCAAAATAACAAAATTTTCAGGAACTCTTCCCTCCCTACTACTTTTGTGGCTTAAATTTCCTAGCTAGGTTAACTTTTCAAAATGGTCTGAAAATAAATCTTAACTCCTATGATATCACTATTTCTCAGAAGTGGAAGTTGTCTTGTGATATTTCCCTCCCGATTACTAAAGGTAAAACTTCTAGAGAAGATGTTGTTTGGAAAGCTCCTCCGGAAGGTTGGGTGAAGATAAAATTTGATGGGGCTGCTAAAGGAAATCTGGGACCTGTTGGTTGTGGGGGAGTGACAAGAAATTATAATGGTAGGCTTGTTTTTGTTATGGTGCTCCCTTTGGGAACCTAGACAAACCACTATGCGAAAGCGGCTACAACCTATCATGGTCTCAAATTGGCTCAAACTAAAGGTTATAAAAAAGTTTAGCTAGAGGGGGATTTTCTGAATATTATAAATAATTTGAAAAATAGCACTCCTCCCTCTTGGACTATTGAATCCTTAATAAAGGATTCAATAGATATTTTAAAGTCTTTTTATGAGTTTTATATCTCACATATCCTTAGAGAAGGAAATGGGCTTGCAGATATTTTTGCAAACATTGGTGTAAGAGATTTTAGGGAGTGGGGTCAAATCGACCCTCTTCCTATAGAGGCTATTACCATGATAAATAATGAGTGTTGAATTCATTTGGATTAAAGTCCTATTATGGTGGGTGACGTGCAAGCTTCTCATAACTTGGTAGAATGTTAGGAATAAGTATGGGCCGGTGCAAGATTTGAATCAAGAGATTTGTATAGGTGTTGGGTACCATAGACAAAGGATTTTTATTTTCCCCTATCCTAGCTCTAGTCTCACATAGATTCTAGGTAGTTTTGGCATTTCCTTCTAGAGTATTCTTTCTATTGGGCTTAGTGTCTGTAAACTAGTTTCTGGTGTGAATTGTGGAAAGGTGGGGGGTGATATAAATCGGGTTGAACCCAAATCTTGTGATGCTGCGAAGGAGAAGAAGGAGGTATGGAAGGTGCTGGTTAAGGGAGGATTAACTCTCTATCTGGAGAAACTTCATAGAAACAACCCTCAGGTGATGAACCTCTTTCTTAAGGGTCAGAATGACAGAGTGCTTAAACTTTATGGGATTGAGTTTGAGGTGAATGAGGAATTCATCGCTAGAATTACGAGCTTGCCTATGGATAGTATGAAGGTTTTTCAGGATAAAAAGGAGGCGTAGACTGCAATGAAAATTTTCTTCATAGGAGATGAGGAGAAGGACTTAAAGACTACTAAAAGTGGCGATTATCAGCACAACTACCTTAAGGCCCTATGGGGGGATTTTGCGGAGGAATTGATGTGCTACATCACCCTGGAAGGTCGTTTCTCAGCAGTATGTAACTATCATTTCATTTTGTTCAATCACTTTTGTCACAAGAGGAGGGTCTCTTTCCCATTTTATCTTATGTCTCTTGATGTCAGGATTAAGGATCACAAGAAGACCCCAAAAAATCCCATTTTGCATGTTGGGTTAATTCTCTTGATTTTTGATTATGCAAAATATTTTGAGGTTCCCAAACCTATGGCTACCCTGAAGGGTGAAAAACTTGTTGAAGGGTATGATAGGACTTCCGATGATGAACCTGTTTGCAAAAGGGTCAAGAGAAGGAAGTTGATTTTTGGTAAAGAGGATGAGTCAGAGGATGATGTGTATTTCATGTTGGATTCTCTTGCTTCTCTGGAAGGGGGTCCACATTTCCATCCCTCGGGAAAGAAGAAAAAAGGGGAAGACTGTGATAGTGGTGATTAATTAACCTATAGTGATGAAGTTGTTGTTGTGGTGCCGAGTAGGGGCCCAAAGATAAGGAATGAATTGTATGCAGAGGCATCCTCTCCACCTCTAGCCACCAAGATGAAGGACATTGGGGATTCCAGTGGGAAGAAAAGGGTTTTGTGGTCTGGTTAGATTCTAGAGCAAGGTCACCCTCTCACAATTGTGGGCAGCCACTCTACTGATGACTCCTCGAGTGTTCAGCCGGCTATACAAATGAAAGGTAAGTATGGGGTTACTGCTAGTGCTCTGAAGACCTAGGGTGAGGACCTGGAGAGGGTCATGAAGAGAAAAGTGGTGGCTGAGGGAATTGCAAGCTCCATTTGCAAGCTTAAGACTCTAGCCGCTATGGAAAAAGGTAAGGAACCCCCTGTTGAAAAGGATAGGAATAGTTCTTCTTCTGAGGAGGATGACCTGGGTAAAGGGGTTTTTAATATTGATAGAGATTGAGTTTAACGATGTACTTGGCAGCACTTTATTGGTAGTAAGGGGTCTATTGTTCTCTTTAATCTTTTTAAGTGGTTTTTCCATGAGCTCAATAAAATGAATGTCATAGTTAGGGGTATGGTTAACAAGATTGAGGGGTCCTCTATTCAAAACCAAATAGATGAGTTGTTTGAATCCTTGAACACTGTGGCAGACACGGTGGCATAGGAAGCCCTTAAAATGAAGCAAAACATGGATGAAAGAATCCTCATTCTTAAGGAACAAATGGGGAAAGTTTGGGACTCTGTGATGAGAGAAGGGGAGGGTCATAAAAGTGTTGGTAGTTATGAGTCTACTATTGTTGCCTCTCCTCTGGTTATTGCTAAAAAGCAGAAAGATACTTCCCATGATGATGGGGGTGTTGCTGCTAGTAAGCAGATGGGTGAAGCTGTTGTTGCTAGGAAGAGTGTTGAAAAAGGTATTGTTTTGATTTTTGAGGTAAATACAGGTGGTCCTAGAGCACGTACTAGGAACAAAACTAAAGCTCAGGGAGGGGCTTCTAGTAAGGAAATTTTTGATGATTTTGATGATGCATAGAAAGCTATCGGCCGCAACATGGAAGCAACATACATTCTGACAAATATGTAGTGTTGTTGGTTGGTTCTCCTTTTTGGCTACTTTTTTGATGATGGATCGCTACTGTGGGGCTGATTGCTAATGTATTGCCTTTATCTTTAGTTCAACTTCTTTCTTTAGTAAAAGGTTTCGGGCCCCTTCAAAACCTGTTATTTACCTCTAATCAAAAACTAGTATTGTTCTTTAAAAAATCACTAAAAGTTGTTGAAGTAAAGTATTCTATCATGGAATATAGAAATGCAGGTTATGTTTTTATTCCTTGTTAGTTGAATGACAATGAATGGTATAGGGATGTGATTTTTTATCACAAAATCATGAACTATCCACCATATATGGATGTGAATCAAAGAAAGACTATTAATTGTGATCTCAAAGGTATGTCTTGATCTAGAATTAGTTGATGTGGAGAAATCATGAGGGATTGTTGCTTAAGTTCATATATCACAAACAATCTAATATAGTGATGAATTAATATAGTGATGAATGAGTGTCATCATAAAGTTTTTGGAGGATATTTTAAGACTAATACCACTGCTCATAAGATATTTAAGGCAAGGTTTGAGGGTGTCCATTTGTTCAAGGATCTAGCTAAGATGATTTAAAGGTGTGATATTTGTCAATGGTTTCAAGAAGGTTGAAATTCACTGGTGCAATTCCTCTTGTTTCTCTCATAGTTGATGCACTTTCTCAATGGCAGGGAATTGACTTCATTGGAGAGATACAATAAAAATATAGTAATGGATACAAGTGGATCATTTTGGTTGCTAATTACTTGAACAAGTAGGTTGAAGTAATTTCAACCTGTAATGCAATATCTAGGGTGGTAGTAGAATTTTTGATAAAAAATAATAACTAGATTTGGTGTGCCCACAAAAATTTTAGTTGACAATGCAATGTGATTTAGATCTATGGGCATACTAAATATGTTTTCCAAATTAGGTATAAAATTGGAGCACTCATCTCTCTTCCACCCTCAAAGCAATGAATAAACTAAATCAAGAAACAAGATCTTGATAAAGATTATAAGAACATTAGATCCAAAAATGAAATGGGATGACAAGCTAAAATATGATCTTTGGGTTAAAATTATAACCATCAAGCAAGCCATAAGAAGGATCCCATTTGAATTAGTATATAGAATGGAGGTAAGAATACCCATTATTATGGAGTTTCCTATATACCATTTGCTACATGATCTAGATGGTGATCAATTTGATGCAATATCTCATAGAGTCACAAAATTGACTAATTTGGATGAGAAACTAAGAGATGCAAAAGATAGGAATTTGAATCATAAACAAGTAATGAAGTGCATGTTTGATAAGAAGACATCGCCAAGAGACTTCCAAGTTGGAGATATGGTTATTTAATAGAATGAATAGTCTAAAGACAAGGAAAAACATGAAAATTTTGACCCTTTGTGGCTTGGGCCTTATGGAGTAGTTGAGAGATATGATTTGAATGTATATTCTCATGGATTTTGATGGAGAACTCATGGAGCTACCCATGCATTACCAACATCTAAAAATTACTTTTCATAAGTGATGGGCTCTATAATTTGTTAGTTTCCCTTTACTATTTTATACTCTTATCATTTATTTTTGCTAAGTTTCAAGGCATTACCAAGACCTTTTATGAATTTTATATACTTGTAAGTAGGTTTAAGCATTTAAAAATGGAAACATGTTATGTTGATATGTGTATGTATGAATTCATGAATTTCTATGAAGTTAGTAGGATTTTATGTTTAATTTATGATTGTTAATAATGAGGATGCCTTAAGAATAAGACTAACACTTAAAACAAGAAGAACAGTCAACCCACTGCAATAGGTTTCTCAACTCGTAGCATGAGGACTACAAATTGTTGCAGAAAAGAATTCAAATGAATGTGGCATGACACTTTCAAAGGAAAATAGAGGTGATCATTTATTGATCAATTTGTGAGTCACCTAATATCACTCTTGCCTATCAATGATGTAATGAGGATTCTAAACGAGACTGAGTTATGACATAATTGTTCTGATTAAACATGTTCATATTATGAGAAATTAAGTTTATTAGACATATAGTCCATAGTTTTTTCTTCTACTCTTGTTTCAAATAGTTATTATTTTTTATTTTAAAACTTAGTCCTCTTCCTATCCTTGAGGAAGAGTTGGTATTTGTTTTACAAGTCTATTTTTATTACATGAATAATGAAACTCCTCATAGACCCTATATAGTAAACTCCTCATAGACCCTATATAGTAGGATATTCTATTCAAGGGGAGATCTAGTTACTACAATTACTGTAGCATTAGTAGTAGCAGAAAGTATTATGAATAGAATGTGTGTTATTGAACAAAGATCTTCAACAAATTCCTATTAGATTTTGTGCAATAATTTATGTTAGAATGTAATAAAAGAGAATTAATTTGATGTCATGATTTGATGAGTAAGTGAGTGTTTGAAAAAATCATGTAGAAGCAACAACTCAAGCAAGGGCCACTTGAGGTACTATTGAACCACTTTAATTTTAGTTAGTAAATTAAATGATGTATTCTAAATTTCATTACTTGTTTTTAGTTATAAGGTTATAAATGAATGTGTTATAACTTATGATTTAGATTTTGTAGCTTAATGTTCTATTTCATAATCTAGAGGATTAGTTAAGTTAGGACACTGCATTTTAATAGTTAATAGTTATAGTCTTCATTAATTAGGTAATTGTAGCAGAAGGTATATTACATGTATTATTTTCCCCTATTTTGTGAATTAGCATTTTATTTTTATTTCAAGCCTTTACTATATTTTCATATGTTTATTCGTCTATACTCAATCAATGTAGGATGTCTAGAATCTGTGAATGCATATATTTTGACAACACTATCAAAAAATTTATGACTCCCTAGTTGATGATTTAATGCAACCCTCTTGTGAATGATGAACTGTTTAGTTAGGGACCCTAGGTCCTTTGAGTCGTGTGTATACCTAGTAATGCCAAGTTAATTAGGCATTAGAGTGGCTCCATATTTTTGGCATCAATGTTGGGGATGGTGCTAATTTCAAGATTCTTCTATGTGTTTTTCAATTCCTTTCAAGCTTTCATAGTACAACAAAATTTTTTCAGCATTACGGTAAATAGGTATTTTAGGCATCTATAGCAACACGATTTACTAACAATGTGCAAGAATTGACAATCTAAAAGAGATAAAACTATTGCATGCAAAGGTAGCAAGATTCTATGGGAATATTTCTCCCCTTGATACAAAATCATTAGAAGACATTGGTGGAAAAAGAAAACATATTGATGTAATCAACAAGGAATAATTATCCCTTACACTAGTAGCTACACCAATTATAGAGGAGGCTTCTAGAATACACTTTGATATCATGGCTGAAGAAGCCATAGATAATCCAGGAGATCATATGACATTTGAATTACCAATAAACAACTAGGAAAGGGTTGTTGCATTCGAGAGTATACCTCCTTCAACACTACTTGTATTCTTATTGTCATAGAAGTGTGCACCATTTTTTGAGCTAATTAAATCACTCATCCACCTTGTGAAACATGGGATGATCTCCCTAAGTGTGGGCTCATATGGTGGAGATCAACCTATAGAGAGGGTTGGTTCCCTTGGGACCTCACCTAATCTCAACTATGCTATTGTTGCTTGCTAAGAAAAGAGAGAGGGAAAAAATATAGAATGAAAATATAAACTCTAAAAGGTGATGCACTAGAATGATTTCACACCTAAACTGTTGTTTTAACATATAATTTTCTCAATAGTTCTACTTAACTTTACACAAATCAGATATTTTCACAAGTCAGTGCATCAGTATTTTGCAAGGAGGTTTGATTTTCTAATAGTTTTGAAGGAAAAGAGATGTTCTTTCACAACTTAATTGGTTGTTTGAACCACTACACTAGTTACAACCCACAAAAACATATGTTTTTCTATCTAAAGGTGCTAAAATAAGGAAAACATCAAAGGAATTATCATAACTCACTGAAATAGTCATCAATCAATACATTGCACACAATGAAATGGCCTCTGAGAAGGAAAAAATGCTTAAAATTTATTGATAAAAAGGTGTTTACATGGTTGTATAAGTCTGAAAATGGAGTTTCATTTATTTCTCTAGCTTGAAAGAATCTTCAAGAGAATTACAATACAAAACTAGAGAGAAAGAACTAACTGAAATTCACCCTTACACTCTCGTTATATGCTACTCAACAACTTGCTTGAGATTAGGAACATGTGCTTGTTGGGTCAAACCTCCTTTGGGCATCCAAAAACAATAAACCCTACTTTGTAGCCCCTAAAACTACCCCATAAAGGTATTTGAGTGATGAAACATTCATTTTTTGACCTTTTCCATCAACCAAGACCCCTAAAATAGCTCCTATATGCTCTCCACTACCTTAAAATGGGTCAAATTGCCCTATATTCTCTCAACTTGTTGGAAAACACCTTAAACTACCCCTAGATATTTTCCAACTAATCATAAATGCATGAAAGAGGTTATGGATGCTCATTCAACTCCCAACTATTGGAGCTTTCCAATAGGACATGTGAGAAGATTTTAAACAATCAAAAGTCTCTTAGGAAGGAATAGAATATTCTTTCAAGGCCAAAAAATTAGCATTTATTTCATGTCTTAAAGCTTCTTTATGCTCCTTGCCATTGTCACTACCTTGATGAAGATATATACTTCATATCCTTCAAATAAAAAACTAGGTTGAAATGAACTACTAGATGGATGAGGAAAAATGAGTGTCATTTGTGCAATTACCTTTTACTAATCTACCCTTGAACACTGCCCACTATGCATAAAACAAAACTATAACCTCAAAACTTCCTTTACAATGCTCGTTGTTCCTTTCCATTGGCCCTTCAAATATGCATGGGCATGTTCACATGACGATCTTCCTCACGGTTATGACAGTCCCATGGTTGTCCTCTCTTCCATAATGCTCTTGACCAATTGACTATCAGTTGACTGCCTAACACTATCATATAGTGCTCCCATGACTGTCATGTATTTTCCTTCCTAGTTTTAAGATCACTATCCTTTTTTCTATCTCATACTTGTGCATCTTTTATCATGAATTATCATATCTTCTATTCTTCTTCCTTGAAAAGCAATAAATCACCCTTAAATCTCTTTGAAACACTATCACCCATAGTGATTTACATTGATCTTATGCATATCATCATTCAAAAACTAATGGTTTTAAAGCTCTCTTAACTGCTCAGTCACTTGTCTTCATGCATTTTTTAAAAATTGCCATGCTTTCCTTTTGGTTGTAGTAGACCACTATATCTATTCTTTGTGGGTGTTTTTAGTGTGAAGGATAAAGGATATATAAGTGGGAAAAGAATACTTTCATCTCTACAACCTATAGGGTTATCAATATTAGCACAAGTACTCATACTAATAATCAATTGTTGATAATATGATAAGAAAACCATTTCATTATATTGTGTGTAAGCAATCAATATCTTGAGGAAAAATAAAAATAGACTTGTCCTCATCCTTAGGTGAACTTCTCTCCTATGGTCTTCAAGTTGTCCCAAATGAGAACCCATGCATCTTCCCCATTGTTGAACTTCTTTCCACTATTAGTTTGTTATGACATTATGGTATTGCGCATTGTCATCCCTACCACTATCATTTTTAGGTTGCTACTTTTTGTCCTTCTTTTCATGAGATTAGTTGTCATTTTATCATTCATGATTTCATGTCATGATTGTCATGGACCATTAATTCACTACCAAAATCTTGATAGAACAACTAATACACTCACCTATGACTGAAATTTTTTTCAACCTCATAAAGACAAACATATAAATTATTGTCATGTTTTAATGTTTTGCAAGGTGGCTGAGTGATTTAATTTGCTCAAAAAAGGGTGCACACTTCCATGAAAATAGTTTTTGGAACGCTTGGTGGGACAATTTGGAACTATCTAAGTTAAAAAAAATTCTTATCATTGCGAATATTTAGTGTGTATATCAGCAATTTCTACCTTTGGAGGAAAAAAAATCTTACACACCTGGCAACTCCAAGTCCAATTTGCTAGTTTCAAGAAGACTAGGTGCTGGCATATGCTCAAGTTGTACAAAAATCAATCTTTATTATTCTGATTTAAAAGATATTTCAATAAATTTCCAACTCATTTAAATGTTTCATTTATAATGTCTTCATTTCATGGAGATATGTTTTATCATCCTCCATTTCATGAAAATGTTGTTTATATACCTTCCTATCAGCCATACCAAATAGAACATACTGTTTGTTTTGTCCTAAATAACCTATTAATAGCAGGTTATCAGCATTATTATCATGCTTACCACCCACCCACCCCTGCTCAAGCCTCATGGCAGACTTCATATGCTCATATTCAATCCCAAGAAGACCTTTTGGTTTCAAATAGGCATAGTTATCCTCATAAACAACCTCAAAATGATGGTAATTTGAGTGTCAAATATATAATGTTAGACCTTCAAAGACAACTCAATGAAATCAAAAGGGATCAAGAGTATAAATTCCAACAAGAAGAGTTGGCTTATCAAGCATACCAACACCAAAAGGAGTTGTCTTACCAAAGGGAGAGATATGAAGAGTCTTTTGCAAAAGAGATTGCTTCCAAACAAGAGCAAATGAAGTTTTTTCTTGCTCAAGTGCAAAGGTTGGAAGACCAATCAGCTACTTGCATTCTAAACCAGCCTATGAAGGAAGAGCTTCCCAAGTATAAAATTCCAAGATTTAAGAAAGTTATAACTCCTAAGTCTTTGAGTAAGTCTTTTGAGTTTACAATTCTAAGTTTTAGGTGTCTTCACCCATTTCAAGATATAGAAATTAAGCAAGATCGACTTAATATCCCTCATGAAAAACCTTCTTTAAAACATATACTTCCTCAAGAAACCCAACAAGACCTTTATAATCAACTTTTTTATCCTAGTACCATTTTCCTTTGCAAATATGGCCCCATTGTCTACAAAGATAGTTGGTTTAGTGAAAAAGAAGAGATTTTTGGGGAAGAATAAGAAGAGTTTCTTGTTGTTCACACCATTGAACATGATGCACAAAACTAAAAATCAAACTCGTTGCAAAGGTATGATGAACATGATCAGCTAGGATAGCAGGTTGAAAGACAAGAAAAAAGTGTTGAGCATGAAGTATTGACTGATTGGTTTGATGAACTCCCATCTTTTGTTGAAAATGAAGAGAACATGCCTATGTCAACAAATCAATTGGGATAGTAGAATAGCAAGCGAGAAGGGGATGGTGAAGAGGAAATTTCTCCACTGTGGTTTGATGGACTTCCTTCTTTCATTGAGAAACATGAGGAGGACAATGATGACAACCTTGTTTTACAAAATATAAAATTAGTAGATACACACAAGGTTGCTATTCAAAGATGATATGAAGTTAAGAGTAGTCCTCTTATATTAAAAATCAAGGAGGAGGTTGAAGAAGACTTATTTTTGGATTATTTAGAGATATTTTGTGTAGACCTAGATGTCAAGCCAGCACATTTGGAAGAGGAAAAACATGAGCAGTAGGAAGCTAAGGTAGAGTTCTCTATTTTTTTGCCAAAATAGTCATAAGAAGTGGTTTTCATAAGTCAGCCAAATGATGAGGCAACAACCCCCAATAAAGAAACCAATAAGGAGAGCTCAAATTTTATCCTTTCACAAGGATGTTCAATCAAATATTTAGCTAGGATGGAGGCCACCAAAGTACCACAAGTCATGCTTCCTTTCAAGCATGAAGTTATAGCTAAAGAAGGATGCATTCAACCTACTAATCCACCTCAAAGTAACAGTATGTTGGGTCAACATGAAGAGGTAAGTAGATTTTTTTTTATTTTCCAAGAGGTATTGCAATAGTTGGTTAAAATTTTGACATTTCACCACCTCCTTGTGGCTGCACATAAACATGTGAAGGATTGTAAATTGATGAGAAAAGGAAGTTACTTCATGGAACCATTCAATGGTTTTGTCTAAAAAAGTTTTGTTTTTGGTTAGAGTAGGTTAGGATAGGTTTTCTTTCATGTTAATAAGTGTTGATGCACCTAGTTTTCAAGTTTTTTTTTCAATTTGTCTTGGTTTCTCTTGAATCTTATGCCCAGTGGATACTTAAGGCTACTAGTTTTGTCAACCCTCAAAGGTCGCCAAAGATGTTGATAATTTATCATCGTGAATAGTTTAAAGCCAAGTTTTAAAGGGAAAAATAATTTTTGGTTTTAAATTGTTTGCTAAGTCAATGTTGCAAAAGGAGTAAAGGTCAAAAGTTTATTACTTTTTCCAGCACTGAAGTAGGAAGTTGGGGGGAAAATAAAACATGATTTTTTTTGCTTTTAACTTTCTACCTACGTAGCAGAAAGTTAGGGTTTTTAGTTGATTGTTTGAAGGAGTCCAAAGGAACTTGTAGAATTGAGTGCAAACAACAATTTTTTACTCCAGATCAAAGGCAATTGTAGAGGTTAATGAAAATATTAGACACGATGAGAAAGTCTAGCAAATATTTTTCTCCAACTCATTCATAAGCAGGCATGTGGGAGAAATAAAAGAAGCCAAGTTTGTTCATTTCTTCTTTGTAGACCCTATTTATGGTTTAAAGAGGTACCACATTCAATCTGCATGATACAAGGATTATGTATCTCCTTCTTGTGTGTTTTCTTCTCAATGTCCTCGTGCTAGTTTGCTTGATAAATTTAACAAAGATATGGTTTTGTGTGCTAGTGAATAGGCATAGTCATTTAAATATGGTACATGTTGAGTATTGAAAACTTGTGAGTATTCATCAATCTCCAATATTATGCTCCTTTTTCTTTTGCAAAGGCTTCTCGTCTATGTGTTGTCTCTGAAGGTGATTTGGTTTTAGTCATCAACCTTGATCCATTCACATTTTTTTTCTATTATAAGTGATCAATGGATGGGTATACAAATTACTTCAATAATAATAAAGACAATTGCAACATCAAAAGGTCTCCCACTTTTTCTAACACAACAAAATAAAATAAGACAAAGGTTGATGCACTTTTGGAAAAATGGAATAGTATTATTTAGAGTAGATTCAAAGGGCTTGTTTCTCTATTGATAAGCTTGGAGAGCATGATTTTTGGCCTAAGCAATGTGTGCTAGAGAAGGGTTTTGTTAAAGATGAGAGAACAAAGTTTATGCAAAGACTAAGAAAACACTTAAGTTACTTAAGAAATTTTCATCACAGTAAAAATTGTAACCCAACAAATAAAGTATCTTATGATGGTTAACAATGATAGGATCAAGAGGGGATATTATTAGCCTGAAGCAAGAAGATGGCACTATGAGTATTGAGTGTAAGCAAGAAACACAAGGCCAAAGTTTCAGCTCGAGAAAAATTGACATCGAGATCCCATTGGGAATGGTTTTTTTATTCATGAGACTGGATGGAGATGGAAATCTCCAAAGGAAATTATGAATGTTATGATGATGTTATCCTCAAATAATTGCAGTCCAACACTGGATGCATTACAAGAAAATATCTTGTATGTGGAGCTTCAAACTAGTTTTTGAGGCTTGAGTGAGTTGATTATTTTGCAAATGGATACACTAATCCAGGTTCATCTAACCTTAAGCAATGCAACAATCATGCATGTGAAGTTGTTCTTGTGTTGTTTCCTTCTTTGGGAATAATTCCTAGGAATGTTATTATTATCAAGAGGTCAAATCCCTAATATGTATCTCAATTTAGAGCATTGTGGCATTTATCAAGGTTGGCCTTGGTTTGTTTAAGGAAATTGATAACAAACACAAGAGAAACCCTACAGTTTTGGCCATTGCTATAGCAGGACTTTGCATCATAATCATTATTTTTTTCAATTTTGGGTTTCTTTGTATGGAGATGCAAAAGGAAGAAATTAGTGAAATCCAAGCCTAGGGAGTATCAATTTCTAGAGAGTTTATTAGGTTTTTCACCAAAAATTTTATATAGAGAGATGGAGAGAGGCCTTATGTGATTTTTTCAAAAAACTAGCAAGAAAATGATGTAGTAGATTTGTTCTTACATGAGATAAGACAATGACCCTAGGAATACTATGTACAAACCTCCTATGATGGCAGATCCAATCATGATTTTTGGTGAAGAAATTGATATTATTATTCTCTATAATCCTTCATCTATTCATGTACATCCATGTGGGGCACTATCACAAGAATATAGTTATTGGAATTTTGTAGGTAAAGCATGGGATTACTCCTTTGTTTTTTTTCTACCAATATTACATTGACTAGATAGATTAGTCTCTGAACTTCTCATCTTAGCTAAGAATGTTACTACAGGTAACCATTCCTAGAGGAGAAACTGGTAGATATCCTTAAAGGATAAACTTTAGTGGAGAGTAGACCTTAGACTACAGTGACAAGGAAAAATAAACTGATAGGAAAATTGCATGCATATAGGTTAAAGATAAGAAAATTCATGACAACCATGTGCAATTATAAGTATGACAAGAACTAAGAAAAATAATGGACAAAGTTTCAAATGACATTATGCTATTGCGCATTGTCATCCCTACCATTTTCATTTTTATGCTCCTATTTTTTGCCCTTCTTGTCATGATATTTTTTGTCATTTTCTCATGCATGATGTCATGTCATGATTATCATGGGCCATTCAATCACTACCAAAATCTTGATAGAACAACTAATACACTCACCTATTACTAAATTTTTTTTCAACCTCATAAGGAAAAACATATAACTTACTGTCATTTTTTGACCTATAGCAACTCTACCTCTTGAATAATATATGAAGATTGTCCCATCATTCTTTTCTACCTTGACAACCATATTACTATCATCAATGGTTACTTGACCATCTTTTCTTTCTCTTTCCTTACTTGAGGATGCTTCCTCAGATGCACCAAAACTGATTTGGAAAAGGTTTAAAACTTAGTGATCTCAATCAACCATAGGATCTTGAGGCAACAATACAATCCCTCTATGAATGACCAGTGGAATGAGCATGACTTGTTGCTGTTATTGTCTATCTGATTTAATTTTCCAACCCACTTCAATAGGATTCTTAATGTCTTTAGGGATTATTGATTGGAATGCACAAGATTTGTGTTCTAGGTCTTTCATGAGTATTGTCCTCTTCATTTGTCCAAGCCCACATCATAGGTTTCCCCCTTCATAATTACTATTATCAAGCTCATAGAGATCAATAATATATCTTAACAATCCCTATCATGCATAAAAATTAATGTCCTTATGGTCATAGACCGCTCATCAAAAAATTTGATCTCTTTCAATATTTTAGGTTTGAAACTTTGTCCTTTGTCTCTCTTAGTCCTTTTCATACTTATAGTTGCACATAGATGTCATGAAGTTTCTTGTCTTTAACATATATGCATGCAATGCTTCTATCAGTGTATTATTCCTTGTCACTATAGTCTAAGGTTTTCCCTCCACTAAAGTCTATCCTTTAAGGATATTTGTCATTGTATCCTTTGGCGAATGGGTAGTTCTAGAAACACTTCTATGGACTAGTTGCAGAGGATCCAAACACCTTTCTCTTCAATTTTTATGTACTATTCTAGAGCTATGACTACACTATAGACGTTCATTGGCTTAAATTATTCCTAGCCATGCTAAAGGATTATGCTTTGCATTGGTTCATGGGGTTGCGAGGGAATGTTGTTCCCAACTAGGACACTAAAGACAAAATTCTTAGAAAAATATCAAGATTAATGTAGAGATACAAATAGGAAGAGGGATAATATCTTTAGGATGTTGTAGAGAGAAGACGAGCCATTGGAAGATTATATTAAGAGGTTTCAGTTTTGTCTCAAAAAATCCCATCAAAATGGACCCTCCCCTAAATCCTTAAAACTAGTGTTTTAAGGGGAGTTCATGAAGAATGTATGGACACCCTAAATATCATAGGAACAAGAAACATCTCTCAACTACCCTTTGATGAGATTTGTAAAGTGCGCAGAAATTACTTCTGGTCATTTATGAAAAAGACTAGGGGTGACAGGACCCCTTCTCTCAACAAGAGACCCACATGAGTTTCAAGGGTAGAGCTTAACAATCTTCTATCCAACATCGAGGACATCATTATCCACTTGGCTACCCAACTTTATATCCTCCATATCAAGAAGAATTGGGAACAAGTAGATGCAACCCTCACAAAATTTTGTCCATACTGTCGCCAAAAGAAGATCATTTACAAGTACAAAAAGTTGGCCAACATCTCTAAAGAAATGAAAGGGAAGCCAAAGTTTAATGCCCTAGAAGATGAAGAAGGTCAAGTGTTTTACATTGCTCAATGCAAGCCATGGTGACCAAGACAAGGTATACCACAAGATCCATTGACCTATAATATATTATTTTTAGGTAGGACTTCACACTTTTGAAATTGGAACCCTCAACCCTGGACCAATGTACAAAATACACAATGGCCAATGCCCCAAACCTCTAATTGGACTCAACAACAAGGAGGAATATGGCCACCAAAAAATTACTAGGGACCAAATTATAATTCCCAATTCTCACCTCTAGAACCAATGGCCACCACAATGGCATGAAGTTCAACAATGGAAAAATAAAAACCTAAATTACCTGCAACCCTTGCATCAACACCATCTTGCCATAATTCCAAATACAACCATAGCTACACCAAGAGAACCTTAATTTATAGCACAACCTACACCTAACCCCAATTTATAAAACCCATCCAACAATCTTATGCTAATGAAGCATCTAATATCCTACTTGTAGAAGGGTTGGGGTGAGTGATGTCCACCTTAGATCAAGGAAAATGCTAGTTGGGTCTTCATCCCCTCACATCATAGAATTGACTGATGAGGAACTCCCAGTAGAAACTATGGACAAACAACCTAGAGAACTTGAATCAAATTAGGTCAACCCAACAAACATAAGTCTAGAACCTCCATTCCTTGAGATATTAACAATACAAAAACATCATTCACAAGCTAAATCTAATTTGTTGGAACAACTCAAAGATGTTTGCATTAAGATATCCCTCATTCAGACAATTAAGGAAGTGTTAATTTATACCAAAATATTGAGAGAGTTATGCCTCAAAAAGCTAGGAAAGAAACATAAGGACCCTTATACTATGCATGTTTTAGGACAACTTGTAGATATTATTTTAGGAAACATAGTTGTCCCCAAGTATGTAGACCCTAGGAGCCCTGTTATGGATGTCAAAATCAATGACACTCTCATCAAGAATACCTTAATTAACACACAGGGGTATAAATCAATGTGAATTGGTAGTTTGTTGAAGTTGGTTTGTTGAGTTGTTGGTTGGTTGCAAGTGCTTGATCCATCTAAACTGCAGAGAAAAGGTGTTGGTGTTTGTGCAGGTTAAGAGAGAACATGGTCGTTGGTTGCCAAGAGACTAGGTAGAGAAAAGGGGAGACACCTAGGTGAGGCAAAGAAGTTTGTTGAGTTGGTGTGGTGAGGCAGTAGAGAGGACGGATACTTGTCTGGAGAAGCACTTGAGTTTGTAGCCTTATGAAGATGTTAGTCAAATTGAGAGTACTCCACTGATGGGAGTAGATAAAAAGATGATTGGTCATAGAAGGTTAAGGATGAATTGTGAAAAAAAGAGGAAAGATTGCTTGGAAAATCAAAGTGGAAGGACACTCATGTGTCCTTTGGTAAAGAAAAAGTTGGTGGAAAGATGAGAAGTTGTGGAAGGGTAGTCTTGTGTCCTTTTGAATGAGAAAAATGAATGTGAACCTGATAGTCAGAGAAGAGAGATGGCAAAAGGCAAATGAAGATGATGATGAAGACAGAGTTGAAGGCAAGGTTGGAACCAAGACAAATGAAGATTCAAGAACAAAGAAAGAAGAAGTAGTCCAAGACAAATTTGAAGTCGATATGCAGGTGGAAGATCAAGCAAGGTTGATACAACATGTTTCCAAAGGGACTTGGAAAGTTTTGTAGGTTGGTTGTATGGTGCAGGAGCACCTTATGCTTTTTTATGTCTCCAATAAGCATTTCGTAAAATTTGAGTTTTCAATGTAAAACAATGTAAAGGGTCGTATGAAGCTCATTATATTGAAGCCACAGTTCTAAAGAGAATGTTCCTAGTAATAATATCAGAATACCAATTATACAACCCTTGTATATGAGAAGTACTTCTAAATCAGACTAAGTTAAGATATTTTAATGGTTAGAAAGAAAAAGAGACCTCCAAAAATCCTTGTTTCTAAAGAAGGGTTTGTGCATTCATATGAGGTAGGATAAGAGAATTATTTGGAGAAAGAAGAAGAATTCTTTTTGGAAGGAAGAAATACCAACAAGGAACTGCAAGAGGCCTTGCAGAGAATAAAATATTTAGAGGAACAATTGAAAGCATACCAATAGAGGGACAATGAAAGGGATGCAAAGATTAAGGAATTGGAAGAAAAACTCTAGAAAATTGAGCAAGGATCAAGTCTAGAGGTTTTGGCATAGCTTTCCCTAGTTGGAAAAGATCAAAATCATAAGGGCTTAGTTATATATAAAAACACCCAATGTTCCCATGGTTGTGTCACTTGGCATTGAGTTGTGGAAGAAAGTAAAGGAGTTTTCCTAGAAAGAAAATGATTGGAAAAAAGAGAAAACATAATTAATAGCCACACATGCTAGAGAAATTGAAAAGAAAGAGATAAAGATAAAGAGATTGAAGGTAAAAATTGATGAATTGGTAGATTTAAGATGATTATGTTGATGAGGTGTAGACCTCCTACCAAGGGTATATACTCTGTTCTTGCAAGAAAAAAAATTCTTTTCAATTTAGTCAATTAATCAGTGATCTTCCCTTTGCTTTGAATTTGACATGATTATTTTTCAAAATTTTCCAATAGTCTACACAAGAGATGCAAGATCAGTTGTGTGAATTTTATTTACATAACTTAATTACTTCATATGATACGGCATGGAACCCACTCATATTTGTGGGAGATGTTCATATTAGGGATTTAACTTCCTATATTAGAAATAAACATCAAAGGGGTCAATTGATATGAGAATATTAGGAGAAAGAGAAATCACTCCCTCTATAGTTGAGAGCAGAAGTAGTAGACCAATGGTTGGACCTCATAGAGCACAGGGGAGTTACAACAAAAATACTGGATTGTAGAGAAAGGGACTATAAAATAATGAAGGGAATAGCAACAAGAACAATCAAGGGAGCACTTGACTTTACCCAAGGCATATGGAGAGAATTAACCTTGGAACTTAAGAAGAAGGATCCTCATTTTGTTTATAATTATGTGGCAACAATTGAAAAATCATACAAATACATTGCAACTACCTTGAGAAATGGAATTTCTTGGCTCCCTCTCACCTTTCACCCTCCTCTCCTATTCCCTATACCACACTATAAAAGAAGGAATCAATAGGAAGGTGCAAGAATAGATAATAGAGAGATTTCCTTGCAGTATAACCTTTGACCTTAAATTTTCTTGAGAACAAGTAATATCTTTAGTTGGAAAGAATGGTGGGATCTATAATTGGATAGTTTTCCTTTATTGTTTTATACTTTTATCATTTATTTTTTCCAAGATACAAGACATTACCAAGACCTTTATACCTTTTATATACTTTTAAGAAGTTTCAAGCATTTGGAAATGGAAACATGTTATGTTGATATATGTACATGTATGAATTCATGAATGTCTATGAAGTTAGTAATATTTTCTATTTAATTTATGATTGTTAATGAAATGTTGGGAAAAAAGGGGATAGTTAAGCCCTAATCCATTTGGAAGAAATCTTAGATTTAAGTATCCCTCTATTTTCCATAATTTCATTAAGAATATCCAACGACAAAGCAAGAGACTATCAACCTCAATGGTGAGTCAACCAGACCTTGGTTGGAAAGCATTCTTGGAGGACAAGAGATGGGGATTATTAGGAATAATTTCAAACAATGCAACTTAAAACATAGGAAAATACGTTGGGGGTAATATGGGTTCCCCCAAATGATGTTAGGTAAACCTATTCTCCTTTATTTCATTAGGAAATGAGATCCACACAATGAAATGACTATCAACCCTTAGGTGAATCAAATCAAGATGTGAATCTACAAATTTCCTTTTTGTGCTATTGATTTGAATTTTGCAGAGTTTTCCAGGATTTTAAGTTGAGAAAGACGAAATAATTTTTTGTGAGTAGGACATGAGATGAAAACTTTTGTAACTTTGACAAATTTTTTCAATTTTTTTCTCTTAGAAAAGGATCTTCAAGATTTCTTCACCTAAATCTACAATCATAAATCAAAAGGAAAAAATGTTTTGTTTTACTTTTGGTTAATGGGAGTTTTCCTTGAGTCAAACCCCGTTTTGGTAATCCAAACAGCAGGAAATGAATAAAAACATGAAAGGGGGAATGAAGAATGAATAAAGCTATGCGACCACTCAACAAACCCTTAAATAAACCTTGGAATGTAGATCTATAACTTGCATGGAATGGATTCAATGGATGTGTATCTTGACACTTGAATCTTTCTTGAAATAATGGCTTTGAATGCTTGAATGGGTCATGAAACCTACATCACCATATTAGCTCCAATAACATGTATGATGTAAGAAGACTTTGATATGAAAATTGGATCTTGATTTCTAAAATAGGCTTGATAAATCCACCTTTGAATTCCTTTATTTCTCTTGAAATGCTCTTGATGTAGCTTTGCTACTTGAGGCCACTCACTTCAAAATTTCTAGGTGAAACATAAGTGAAATGACTTTATATTTATAGGTATGTAACATTATTTCCCAAAATTCAAATAACACAAGCCGACATGTGAATATAGATTTCAATATGATAAAATACTGCCAAAAACATAATAAAAATTTAGGTTCTAGGTCTCAGTGAGGACCCATTCACCCTTGGGCGAATGGGTCCTAGGTCTCTAACCTAGGACACACATTACTCAATGAGAGTTTATGTTAAGACATTAATGAATATGGATTTCCTCTTGAAAATGTAATTAAATAGGATTGGTAAATGAATTAGGGGCCAATTAAGGAAAATTTATGCTGAATTAATTAAGGAGCCTAAATAAGTGTGAAGAGAAGTGTAAAGGGGTACACTTTACAACACTAAAATAAGGCACAGTTGAGTCAAATTAACATTAATTCCAAATTAAGTGTGAAAATGTAAAAGGGATACATTTTTTCTACACCACATTTAGCCCCCATTTTAGTGAGAGGATGACCTTCCATCAAACTCATACTAAAGTAGACATTCAAAACATATGTATGCAACAAAAACAAGATTACTCAATCATGCAATACATCAAAGACCTTCTAGAAAGAAAAGTAAAAACAAAAGGGAAGATGGAAGCCTTGTATTTGTCCAACCACGATGTGGAACATATGCGATATTTGTCCAAAGATGTTCACAAGTGGAACACAATGTCCACTATGCAAATAACAATGTGCACTCACTCTGGGCTAATGGAACCTCGGGATGTCCACTAGGTGAGCCACCAAGGGGTGGAAAATGAGAGAATCTTATTAGGCTGTCATACCATATCAAAGTTATCCCTCTAACAACTTCAATAAGGCACCACAAAATGAAACTTTGAGCTTCAAAAGGCCTAACAAGCTCTACGTTTACATGTTAAAGCCTATGAACAAATAAGACAAGGCTCCTCTAGTAAGCAAGTTGTGTTATGCTTGGTGGCATTGAAAAGGGTTCAAGATTCACAAGGTTAGCAAGTTGCATTATGCTAAACATTTATGAACAAAAAAATTGCAAATAAACATGTTCAAAGAGACTTTGCATAGCTTGTGTATTGTATCTTCTTAGGGAACATCATGCCTAATGTGATACCCCCTACTTCTGCCTACTTGTTGCTTATATTGGATGATGTACCTAGCACATTTCATTTTTGATGCATTCCTGTTACTCATGCTTTTCATGATGATGAGGATGACAATCATGTTTTAGATGTGATATTAATAAATGTCTTAGTCCATTATGTTAAATGGGATGTGTTTTTTATTAATGCACTTTAACATGATGGGTTATGTATATATGTATATGTATGATGTTTAATGTAGCTTACAAAAGCATGTCAATTTGTTGAAACATATTCTTTCATTTATTATGTACGTACATATTCATATTGTAGTGATTGTGGACAATGATTTTGGCAAACCAAATGATTTCTAGCCCTTCTAGGGTTTTTCACCTAAAAGGGGAAAGAAATGGTGCCAACATACAATTTTCTACACTCAAAGTTAATGTAAATGAGATGTATTAAGTCTAATTAAGATTCTCTAATGCTCTGATCTAAAAATGAAATGATCTAATGATAGAAAAACCTAAAAATGTGAAGTGTTGGAAAACACACTATGATATCTGAGAAATGCCTAAAAATTCAAGTAAATGAAATGGCATAACATAATGAAAGAGGTGCACCTAGAATATATGGAATATGATGTTTGGAATTCTAGAATCTAAAAGGAATTATTCATCTTACATTTGGGACATAAGCCAAGTTGGGTGACTTAGGACTTCCCGATTTAGCTTTATCGGAGCGAGAATCTGCCAAATGGGTATCTAGAAATGTCAAACTCATTTTTCAGGCCAGGAAGCGGGACTAATCCGCCACTAGTGGCAACTTAGTCCTCCTCCAAATCTTGGGAAATTCAGGACAAGATTTTGTAGCTTTAGGTCTGCACTTTCTTTTCTGACAGGTGTCTGCACTTGATTCTGCAGAAAATGAGGTAAAAAGTATCTCCAAGCTTGAATTAGGGTTGTGATGACTTGATTGAATTTGAAGACTTCTTGACCACTTTTCAACACCTATTTGCTTGACAAATCTGCATACAAGAATGCCTTAGCACAAATAGTTAGGGTTAGAGTATAGGGGTTTGCCTTGGTCAAACCCCACTTTAATAATCAAACCCTAAAAATGGAAACAAAATGATAAATGAACAACATGCAATGTCACAAACTTACCAATCCCTTGATGTAGAAATCTGATGATATGCAATGAAGTGCTCCAATGGATGACTTGATAATGCCTGATTGCTTGATTGCTTGAGAATTATGATTGCTTGAATGCTTGATGAACTAAGAGATTGTAGGAGATGTAAAATGAGGAAAAAAAACCTTATTTATACTTGATTTTACTAAAATTTCCCAAAAATAACACATCATAGGCTGACCTCAAGGGTTAGAGGACAAAATCCTGCTAGAAATTTAAAATTATTTTGAGTTTTGTGCCAAAAAGGACTAAGTCGCCCCTATTGGCGACTTAGTCCCACTTAAGAAAATTAAGTGGGTGTTGAGAATTATGGGGCATTAAATTTTGTCCAATGTGAGTATCCTCAAAAACACACTTGAAAACGGTTAGAAAGCATTAAAAGGGTCATTTATACATGAGAAAGGGATGAATTAGTAGGAACAAGATCCTAGAAATTAAGAAAGTGAGTTACAATACTTTGAAATGGCCAAGACTTGTGTTAGAAGTAATAGGGGTTATTTAGGTGAATTATGATGAAAGGGTCCTAGAAAGTGTGAAAGTGGGTTTCAACACTTCACAATACTATTACAAGACATCCTAGAAGTCTTAATGATTCCTAAGGGTCCAAGACCTAATGCGAACGTGTTGGCCACATTACAACATTAAATCTAGGAAAAATCAAGTCAAAGTCTAAAAAGAGACCAGGGTGAGCATAAAAATGTCAACTAGCATTTTTACGGCCTGTGACATATTTTGTAAGTGTGCAAGAGTTTTATTAGTAATGGATATGAGGGTTCCACTTAGCCGCCATTTTTTCTTTTTACATTATGTGTGTCCTAGTTAGATTGGTTCCATTTTGGTATTTTATTTTTGATCGTGTTTTATGTAAATTTTAGTCTTGTAATTTAATGGAGTTTTAAGGTCTTTTACTAAGAATAATGGAATATTTTATGTTTAAGAAATAGCCTATGCCTAAGGTATAAGGGTTAGGAGTTTTTTTTTACCATTTAAGTCAGGTTTTTAAAAGTGTTTATGACCTTTTTCATGTTCCCTTTGCAAAAGTGGTGAAAATGGGGATATGGGATGGGTAGTTGAGTTAGTTGGAAGGAAGTAACTTCTTCCTTCTCTTTTATAACCCCCTCCTTATGGAGAGGAAGGGGGTTACCATACCATTTTTATCTTTTGCATTTTGAGTTCTTTCTTCGAGGAGATCTTGGGAGAAGGAGGTTTTGGGAGGAGAAGTTCTCTTTCTTTTGTATCTACCATTAGTGGGATCATAGCATTGGAGGTAATACTTCCCTCTTGAGTTGTAGTTCTTATGTTCATAATGCTACAATGTGCATCTTGAAAAGGAAATGTTTTATGTTGAGGGTTTTATTTTGGGAAATTTCTTTTCAGATTCTTGTTATGTCAAGTCTTGTAAATGTGATGTATTTGTTTGGTGTGTTTTTCTTAGGGGAGGCCACCCCCTTTTTTATAGAGGAGTTTGGTCATCCATGTGTGGGGTTGAGTGGGATATTTCTCCCATGCATTGGGGCTTTCAGTTGGGATAAGAGTATCTGATTAAGTGATGGCCATCATTGATGGTATGAGTACCCCTTGAATCCTTTCTATGGGATATGAGTATCCCCATTTTCTTTCAGTATGTGCATTGGAGGAATAAGGGAGGTGTGGTATGGGAGTTTGTGGAGTTTTTTTTGTGGAGATGGTTCTTGATGTTATATACATGTTCTCATTATACCCATGCCTGGTTAAGTCCCCACTCCCCCTAAAAAGGCTTACCCTCAGGCTAAGCCAATGTGATAGTTTACTTTTTGTAATTTCTTTTTGTGTCTTTGATTATGTGAGGTATGTTACATATGTTATTAAGTGGTCTACACAAATGTGTTATTTTATCGAGTTTTCCTTCTTGGTGTGGTTTTTTGGTGGCTATGTGAAAACCCCTTGCTAAGGGGTGGGTTTCTTGCAACCCTATGGATGGGAAGAGAGCCCATCAGTAGTTGCTATTTTTCAATGTTTTCTCTCTTCTTTCAGGTTTCTTGTTGAGCTCTGAAGATGCTTGGAATCAATGGGATGTTATGATGAGTTGTCAAAAAAAAGAAACTTATTTATTTGTTGGTAATTCAAGTCTATCAGTTCTTGCAAGATTTATAAACATTTTGAAGTGATGGGTCTCCCTTAAGATAATTTGTGTTCAAAAGTTTTTATGATGTATTCATTCTGATGTATGTTGAAATATGTTATGTACTAGAGAAGTGAATTGTTGTTGGTATTTGTTGTATTTCATTTATATCCTGCAAAAGGGAATATATGTAGTAAAGGAGCATATATGACTTGCTGTAATTAAAAGATAATAATGTTTGGAAATAAAAGTGTTTGTTCTTAATTTCACTAATTTAAGGTGTAATGCTTCTTAATGCTATGTTGAGTACACATGAAAGTATTATTGAGTTTGAAAGAAAAATTATATAAAGCAATTGTACACGTGCTTTTCCAGAAAATGTGAAATCTTTTCTTATACTATCTTTTAAACAAATAGTCATTTTGGTTGATGATTTAAATATGGTACTATTCAAATCTCTTGATTCAAACTGGGTCATAATTCTCTTTACCTACAGTATTTAGTTCTAATAAGAATGCATCCAAACTTTTGTTTGGGAGTGACTGTCGGATTGGTGTAGTAATTAACCGCCCTGTTCATGAAACAATTTGGATCAGTACCAATAGAGAACAAAATTAAAATTACATAAGTAATGGGGAATGTATGCAATGATAAATCTAGTAACGTTTCTGTCATTTTTTCAATCCTTAGTCCACCTTTAGGGGGAGAGAGATACATGTCTCTAGGAATTAATAGGTTTTCCATATCTTCATAGTGCGATAGTTATATTTACATTGGTTTATTCATAGGATTCTCATAAATCCTTTTGTCAATTAGGATGATAATAAATAATTATGTTTCAAATCAACATGGTCTATTCATAGGATTCTCATAAATAATAACCTATGCGCTTAGTATAGTAGGAAGTCGTAGTGATCGAATTATGTTTTCAATCAGGTCTTGAAGTTATTTTTACATAGACAAGTTAATCATCAATTTGGGTTGAGGGTATTTAGGGGGGTCTTTATCCGTCTTGTTGACTAAGTGATGTACAAATTATTAGGGAAAATAACCTTAGTCTATGTATCCATTTTAGACTTTGTAATTGAAATCATTAGATTATCTTGGTTAATGTGGTTAGTTAGTGAAGTGGGATTTACTCTCGACTTATTGAATCAATGTATTACTCAAAGTTATGGGAAATTTGGGAATGTTTTGGTAGTAGTTGTGATGGGTAGGTAATGGGTGAGGTGATATCACTAAGATTAGTGGTTGGGCTACTAGCCTAAAAATGTCTAGAACCCTCGATGATTATCTAGAGTTTTATGCTTGTGAAATTTATTTAGGTTCTTTTGCTTGGAAATTGGTTATAAAACTTAGCATTGAGATGTTTACTTTTCATGTGGATGTTGTGGTGATAACTGTTTTATTTTAGTTAAAGTGAGATTGAGTACCTAAGTCATTAATGTTATTGTGGTGATTTACATTCTTAATAATATCATTACTTGATGGAGATAGATAATGTGAGTAGTGTTAGCACTATGTTGTTAAGTAAATTAGTTGAGTAATCTTTGAAAATTATAAATGAGTTAATAATTGGTGTGTGTGGTAACATGGATAGCTAGTTAAGGCCTTTATCAATAGTAGTAATGACATACTTTTTTTATAAAAGGTGACATTAACCCTACTAAAGTTAAAATCAGATTCGGTCATGTTAGGAACACATATTTCATTAATGTTAAATTAAGGGATAATGTTAATGTTAAGGAAGGTATTAACATAACCTTTAAATATTATTGATGTTAGTGAATGAGAATATGAAAGGGGTGTTGGGGGATAGTGCTAATTTGAATGTTGATAGGATCAATAACATTATGGGTATTTAATATTAACTTTACCATTAATTTATTACCCTTTTCGTTGTGTGTTTATTAATCTTTAGTGTTCTATACATTAGTTAAAAAAAAATTGTATTTTCGTATTGGTAGAGAGTTAATTTTTTGGGGGCATGACACCTAATGTCTCCAACAGAGGAAAAGCCAAGGATAAAAGATTCACAACTTAGGGAATGCAACGCGTAGCATCACCACTGAGAGGAAAGTTGTATGCCAAGAAATATCATGCTCTTGAAGGACATCAAACCCAATGACACCACCAAGAAAAAGACGCATCACAAGAAGAAAGAAAATCACATAATGAAACATAAGGAATGCCAAAAGTTTTCAAAATTAATAATGCCAATGTATGCCCCCACTTTAAAAAATTGCTAACACCATTGTTGTGAGAAATTTACTTTAAAGTAGCAAATATTCAATGCTAAACAATAAAGAGACATGAGAGCTTATTCGGAAAGCCCTATGTCAAGTCATATGTTTCCAAACAAAGCTATGTCATGAAGAGGGGTTGCCCCCAAAATGAAATCCAAAACACATAAGGGATCTATGGATTTTGGGTCAGTATGTATTTGCTATAATGATATTATAGAGCTTAGAAACATCATCATTCCCAAAATACTCACAAAACGGGAAGAATGACACATAGAGAGCGAAAACAAAAGGTTTTTTGGGTCAACATGGAAGAGACCTAAATGTCACCGATGCAGCGTAATCCCAAAAAGGAAACACAAGACAGGTGAAAAGATAAATGTTTACAACATATAGAAGAATGTAGGTACAAATGAGAGAATGCACATAGAGACATCCAAATAGAGACAATCGCGGGGATCACGGTATGCGTACAATCACATAAAGACATCCGATAGAACAGCGGGATCACATTACACACATGCAATCACATAAAGAACATGAAAAAGAAAACAAAGATAAGACTAGCAAGGTGCATATGAGTCAACCTATAGCAAGTTGTTCGCATCCCCATATTTTTTAGTATATGCAAAATGCAGATAACTATCCAAAGGGACAACATCGAGTGCCAAACTAGGACAAGCACCAAGTTTGACACACTTATTAGAAGGATTATCATTTAAGCTCATAGAAGATGAAAACAATGAATTCAACTCATTATGCACTTGTTCATCAATCTTTGCAATTTCATTATTATCATACAAGTTAATCGCAATAGGAGGTCTAATGACAATATCCATAGAAGGCTATTGTTGTGGTGAAGGTGGAGGGGCCTCATGCCTTTCTTGAGACAAGTTTGGATTTTGATTTTCTATGTTGTTTGTTTCTTCTTTTTCTTGTAACAAACAAGCAATAACACGATGTCTACTTCTATGCTCTTTAGCATTTCAGTTTCTTTTCATTTGATTTTCAAGTTGTGTTTTTGTAGGAGTAGGTTTGTCAACCATAGGTTTCTTTTCTTTCTGTAAGGGAGGAACAGAAGGAACCATGGGAGGTTCAACCACTTTCTCTTTATCTTTGCAAACTTTTTTGACTTTAGGAGGCACAACGAGATTTGTTTGATTATCTCATGGTCTCTTATAAGAAATAGGTAAAGGATTTTTCATAGGCTCGTCTTGGTTACTTAGGAGAGCTTTTGGTTCAACCATGGTTTCATCAAGGATGGGAGGCTCAATCATGGGTTGAGGAATATTGGTAAGGGATAATTTTTCTACGCGCTTTTCCTTAAACTTTTTGTAGGATTGAAAAAATAAGTCCTCACAAGGTCTAATAGGTCCAATAGGCTCAAGCCAAAATAAATCCAATGGGAAATTCCCACGGGAAGACACAAGATTAAAGCCACTATGATGCACAATAAAGATTTCATTGAAAAATGGAAACTTTAAGCATTTATGCACAACCGATGGGACAAAATTCATGGAGTGAAGCCATGGGTGGCCTAACTTCACATAAAATTGGTTTGAATTTGGGATGATGGTGAATGTGACATTTAATTGTTTTAGACCAACTTTTAAAGGGATATTTATGGAACCAATCGTACCTAGCAAGAAAAACCATTATGTGTTTTGATCAATGCTTTCATTTTTTCATATGTATCTTGATAAAGCTCATGCACAAATAGGAATTATTTGGTGATCACATTCTCTACACAGATGGGATTAATTAATATCCCATTAGTAGGCTTGTCGTTGATTCTTCAAGCTATGTAAAGAATACCACCGAGTGCATGTTTAAGTATGTCTTGTTGTGAGAAAACAATTTCAATCGGCATCTTAGTTAGGCCCTTACAAGGTTTAGCTTCAATAAATCCAAATATAGATTCTATAGAGGCTTCTTCATTATCATTCGTGTTATCATCGTCCTGTCAACATTCATCACATCATTCTTGATTTCACTAGCTTTGACAAAGGAGATATTATGATTCAGTATAGGATTGGTAAAGGTTTGCAAGTTTTAATTAGGAGGGGCTATATACTTATTACCTTAATCGTTAACACCTCTAATTTGAATATGATTAGAATCAATGAGGTCTTGCACAAGATGTTTAAGATGCTTGCAATGTTTTGTATCATGTCCATTTTGTCAATGAAAATGACAATATTCATTTATTCTCTAGTTTGAAGGTAAAGGCTTACTAGGATTAGGAGATCTAACTGGAGGTAAGGAAATCAAATTCTTGTCTAAGAGTTGCAACATGATATTATGAAGGGTATCAAGTAAGGGTGTAAACTATCTATTTCTATCCAAAAACACATATGGTTTTGTCATTTTTATAGCAGCCACTTTGGTGTCAACATTTTGATTTGACCGAGGGGGATTAAGTTGTAGAAATTCCTTATTTTGTTTTTTGAAAGGTTGGTAGTTGGTTTGAGGTGTGGATTCAGACTTTTTGAGACAATTAGAGGGAATTTTCACTTCACAACTACCAATTGAATTTTGATAATTATGAAGGGTTGTACACAACTATGTGAAGGAAGGAAACCTTAACATCTCAAACTTAACTTGGATTTTTTCTTACAAATTGGAAATAAACATTCTTTGAATGTTAGCATTAGGGATCTTAATGTTTATTTGTGAATAAAGCATTTGGTAGATCACACTATGAAATTAGTGAACTTTTCATAATCCTTTTGTTTACATGTCATCAAATCAGGTAAGGTCATCTTAGGACCCATGTGAATTTGGAAGTGGTTGTAAAAGGCATCAATAAGTTCATTAAATGAACTAATTGAATTATTCGGTAAAGAGAAAAACCACTCTAAAGCAGTATCTTTCAAGGATCTAGGGAAGAGCTTAGCCAAGAGTTTATCTTCAAAAATGAAGTCACTACATAAGGTTGTGTAAGTGAAAACATGGCTAACAGGATCTCCTTTCCCACCATATTTCTCAAACCTAGGAACCTCTATACCTTGTGGAATTTGTGTTCTCAATATCTCCAAGGTTAACAGATTGGTTTTGATGTATTGTGAAGGTTGGCTATTGTTGTTTTGATTTAGTTTGGTGATTTTTTGTTGAAGGGATGAAACATTTTGCAAAAGTGTGTTAAGGATTGGATCATTGTTGGTATTGTGAGAGGGAGGTGAATAAGGTAAAGTTGTGAATGTATGCAAAGGGAAAGTGTATTGTAAGTTTGTGAGGGGATATGGATGAGGAGATATGAGATTTGAATGCACAAAGCTAGAGGGATTCCCAATAGAAAAACCTAAGGAAGTGATGACATTGCTAGTAGGTTGGATAGTTGTAGTAACATAAGTACTAGTGTATGTAGGAATAGAGGTAAGGTTTGTGGAAGGAGGAATTTAATTTCCACCTTGAATTTGAGTATATCCAAAGCTTGAGCACAACTAGTCTTGGTAGGGACATGTTTATCAACAATATGAGCTATAATTCACACAATTTCTATTCCATGCTCATTTTCAATCATTTTCCTCACATTATCTAAAGCAGGAATGACACTACTAGCAATGTTTTTAGAAGTCACAAAGTTTTGCAATTTCTCTATGTCTTCATCGATCCTTCTTATGTTATCTTGTGGGAAATTAGAAACCATTTTTTTGACATCATGCACATGAGTTGTAGGTAGGGAAGTCATTGGAAATCAAGTATGAAAGCTATGGTCCATAAAGGGTGACTAGTGTTAACACTATGAGTGAAAAAGTTGGAAAACCTAGGATCCATAGCGAATGGTGTACCGTGGGATGACATGAGTCTCGAACTACGTCTCACGACAGTATTGGAAATAGGACACCAAGTTGTAAAGTTCAGAGAAGTTTCACAAACTCGGTATGCACCCCAAAATGGATAGAAGGTGAAATGCAATGAAGTAACCTAGGATGTAAAGTGCAATGCAAATATGTAAAATCAAATTTTAGATTTCAAACAAGATAATTTTTTGATTATGCTATCTAAAAACTTGAAAATGATGTCTTGTAAATATAATTTTGAATTCACACTATGCACTAAATTTATCAAATGAATCTTAATATGATCAACTTGAAGTAACAAAATTTTTGCAACTTGAAAAAAACAAAACAAAATACAAAAATAGAGGTTTTAATGCCAAGAAATTTAGGAAACAAACGTGATCAAGGACTCATTCACCCATGAGAAAATGGGTCCTAGCTTAGGGTTTTGGATTTTTTTTACATATTTCTAAGTTGATTCTTGTGGTTTCCAAATTCTAGTTTCAGACAGTGAATTATAGTTTCATATTTTTGTGAAATTAAGCTTGAATTCAAATGCAAAATATGACTAAATAACAAACTAGGAGACCTAATTTGATGTGCAACTTTGATTGAATTTTCAAATGTAAATGAATAATGATGCAATACTATGTAAATGCTTTGCAAAATGATTTTTTTTCAGCAAACATAAAATCCTAAAACCCTAAATGAGATGAAAACTAATGCAAATTAAGCAACCATAAATGAGATTCAATTCAATGTAATGCAATGCAAGATCTAGATCTAGGGTTGAAATAGACTCCAAAATCAGAAAAATGCAATGCTCAAAAATTAGGTTCACCAGAATGAAACATAGGAAAAATAGGTTGGGGGTAAATATGGGTTCCCCCAAATGATGTTAGGTAAACCTATTCTCCTTTATTTCATTACGAAATGAGATTGAAACAATAAAATGACTATCAACCTTTAAGTGAATCGAATCAAGATGTGAATCTATAGATTTCCTTTTTTATGCAAGGATGGGGGTCTTGGTCAAACAACACTTTGGGAAGAAAAACTAAAAATAGAAAATAAACACCAAAATGCAATCCAACACTTGGAATAGCTAAATGAAACTCAAAATAAGCAGAACCAAAAATCAGATCACAAATTAGAGAAGGGAAGAATGATGTTTACCAATCACCAAAAGTCAGTTTCTGAAGCTAATTTGGATTCATTTGCCTAGGGGAAAATGGGTCTTGAGTTAAGGTTTTTCTACAACTTTTTGGAGCCTCTACTATTGATTTGAATCTTACAATTTTCCCAGGTTTTAGGTTCAAAAAGTTGGAAATAATTTTTGTAGATCAGTTTTTGTGAGATGACAACTTTTATTACAACTTTTGTAACTTTGACAACTTCAAATTTTTCTCTTCAAAGGATCTTCAAGATTTCATCCACCTAAATCTGCAATCACAAATCAAGAGGGAAAAATGTTTTTTTTGGTGAATGGGGTTTTTCCTTGGTCAAACCCCATTTTGGTAATCAAACCTTGAAATGAATAAAAACATGAAAGAGGGAATGAAGAATGAACAAAGCTATGTTACCACTCAACAAACCCTTAAATAAACCTTGGAATGTAAATTTGCAACTTGTATGAAATGGCTTCAATGGATGTGGATCTTGAACCTTGGATCTTGCTTGAAATAATGGCTTTGAATGCTTGAATAGATCATGAAACCTACATCATCATATTAGCTCAAATAACATGCATGATGCAAGAAGAATTTGATATGAAAATTGGATCTTGATTGCTGCAATAAATCTACCTTTGAATGCCTTGAATTTCTCTTGAAATTCTCTTGATCATAAACTTTTCTATAGTAATGCTCACTTCAAAATTGCTAGGTGAAACATAGTATAATAAATTTATATTTATAGGTAAGTATCCTTAATTTCCCAAAATTCAAATATCACACTTGAGCAGACATTGAAATATAGATTTGAAAACATTAAAATACCGCCAAAAACATAATTTAAATTTAGGTCCTAGGTCTAAGGGAGGACCCATTCGCTCTTGGGAAAATGGGTCCTAGGTCTCTAACCTAGGAGTAGGACACACGTTGCTCAATGAGAAGTGTTATATTAAGGCATTAATGAATGTCAAGTTTCCTCTTCGAAAAATGTAATTAAATAGGCTTGGTAAATGAATTAAGGGGCCAATTAAGTAAAAAATAAGCTCAATTTAAAATTAAAGGATCCCTAAATAAGTGTGAAAGTGTAAAGGGGTACACTTTATGTAACACTAAAATAAGGCACAATTAAGTCCAAATTAACATTAATTCTAAATTAAGTGTGAAAATGTAAAAGGGACACATTTCTCTACACTACACAACTAAATGACCTATACGACCTAAGGTGTAAAAACTGAAAGAGTAATTTGTAGGAAAATCTAAGAAGGGTATGATAGCATGTACCTACCACCAAAAGTTGTTTCTGAGTAGTGTAGAGGGACAAGGTCGCCCCTAAGTGAATGGGTACCAGGTAAAATTTTTGAAAATACCTTTTGTAGTCCTTTAGTGCTAGATCTGAGATGCTAATTTATGCTTACAAACTTGTCGAAATGATAGAAATAAATTCTACAACTTAGTTCATGTGTCTTGACAACTTTGATGACAACAAATGCAATAATGCAAAATTGTTTCTTTAAGATATTTTCACTCCTTCAACCTATGATCTACACATACACAAAGAGGGAAAAAAATATTTTATTTATTTGTATGGGGGTTTTCCTTGGTCAAACTCCAGTTTGGTAATTAAACCTTGATAAAAAGATAACTGCAAAGTGAAGGAAATGATGAATGAACACTTGTTGCAACTCACCACCCTTGAATGGATTCCTTGGAGGATTGAATTCATGCACATCTCTTCAAATGAATTGGATCTTTTTTGCTTGATTTACTTGGATGCTTGAATGCTTGGATTCTTGAGGATCTACAATGCATGTTAGCCTTCACAAGATAACATGAACACACATAAACATGGACATGATGAACTAGGATCTTGATTGCTACTACAAATGACTGATAATGTTGCCCTTGAATGCTCTTGAAAATAATCTATTCTCTTGAATTGCTTCATAAATTGTGTGAGAATGTTGCTTAGACTTCAAATGATAAAAAGACTATGTATTTATAGGTGTTTATATAACTCCCCAAAAATTAGATTCCAAAAGCCAACACTTACAACTTGAATTTGGATCATTAAAAGGCTACCAAAAATATATTTTAAAATGGATCCTAGGACATAAAGGGGATCAATTCGCCCATGGGCGAATGGGTCTTGGCCTAAATTTCCAAGATACTCATATTCCATGACAATTAAAATATTAAATGTTTTATTTAATGTTGGTTCCCTTTCAAAAAACAACAAGAATAAGGATTTGGAATGCATAATTTGGTAAATTATAAGCTTAGTTAAGTTCAATAAATTAAGGGACCCAAACATAGTGAGAAATTATAAAGGTATACAATTTCATACACTACAATTAATAAGGAGGATGTCTTAGGAATAAGACTAACACATGTAGCAAGAAGAAATGTCAACCCACAACAATGAGTTTCTCAACCTATAGCATAAGGACTACAAATTGTTGTAGAGAAGAAGTCAACTGATTGGGGTACGACACTTTTAGAGGAGACCAGATGTGATCATTTATTGATCAGTCTATGAGTTTCCCAATATCACTCTTTCCTACCAATAAGCTAATGAGGGGAAGTCTAATTGTAACGAGACTAAGTTATGGAAAAACTATTTTGATTGAACATGTTTCTATTATGAGTAGTTAAGTTTGTTGGACATAGAGTCCGTATTTATTTCTTCTACTCCTATTTCAAATAGTTATTGTTTTCTATTTCAAAACTAAGTCCTCTTCCTATCCTTGAGGAAGAGTTGTCATTTTTTATACAAGCCTATTTTCAGTCCATGAATAATGAAACTCCTCACAAATCCTATATAGTAGGATCTTTTGTCAAGGAGGAGATCTAGTTACTAGCATTATTGTAGAATTAATAGTAGCAACAAGTATTATGAATATAATGTGTGGTATTGAACAAATATCTTCAACATATTCATGTTAGATTTTGTGCAATAGTTCAATGTTAGAATGGAATAAAAGAGAATTGATTTGATAACATGATTTGTTGAGTAAGCAAGTGTTTTAAAAGATCTTGTGGAAGCAACAACTCAAGAAAAGGCCACTTGAGGTATTGTTGAACCACTTTAATTTTAGTTAGTAGATTAAATGATGCATTGTGAATTTCATTACTAGTTTTTAGTTATAAGGTTATAAATAAATGTGTTATAATTCATGATTTAGATTTTATAACTTAATGTTTTGTTTCATACTCTAGAGGATTAGTTAAGTTAGGATCTTCAACATTAGGTACCCATAGCAGAAGATAGATTACTTGTATTCTTTTCCCATGTTTTGTGAATTAGTAATTTATTATAATTTCAAGCTTTTACTGTATTTACATATATTTATTCGCCTATACTCAATTAATGTAGGATGTCTAGAATAAATGAATACATATGTTTTTCCAACACTATCCAAAGTTTTACGACACTCTAATTGATGATTTAATGCAACTCTCTTGTGAATAATGAATTGTTTAGTTAGGTATCCTCAAGTCCTCTAAGCCGTGTGTATATACCTAGTAACACCAAGTTGGTTAGACATTAGAGTGGCTCCACAATAAGTGATAATGTTTCCTCTTTTTGACTAATGAGTTCAAAACTATATCTTTCATATTTAGATCATTTTTTCTCAAGCAGAATTGACACTTATTGGTCATGATGATGTGTTAGTTGCCATGCCCTAAAATTTTCAACCAAAAAAATACGCATCCTTAATTTTTTTTTCAATTTTCTCATGCCACTAAGACAAATTTAAGTTTTCAAATGTTTACTTGCAACCAATGACATCAAGTTTACGATGTCATCGTATCGCTTTAACTTCATAGGAAGGACCTTAGTTTACATATTAGACTAGGGTAGTTCTAATTGAGACATTCCAAATTTCTTCTAGAGTGTATAAGATATAGCAAGAGGATATATTTTTTTAGGTTGACAAGTTTAAAGAGTAACCAAAACTAATATAAAATAAATGTTTTTCTAACCTACATTAATTTTTCCTAGTTAACCAAAAGAAATGTTAATAAACAATGATAATAGTTTAAATGAAAACAAGTTCTATACAAGTTTACTTAAAGTAAATATGTTAGTTCTTTCAATGCTATTTAATTTCAAATCCTAATTCTTAGGATTGGTTAATAATTCTCAAACACATTTATGCAATGAGAGTACACTTAATTTTTTTCACTACTAATACACAACCCAACCCCATTTTCTTTCACTTTGAACATAAACAAGAAACGTTTAGGGAACTTGGTCTCAATTCTCAACAAGAAGCAACCTATTTATCGAAGGGGATTAAGTTGGCATTAACAATCTTTTGAGTTTACAAGGCTTATGTCCATGATTTTATTACTAACTTGCAAAGAGAGAGTAACATGTTTTAAAACCATTTCCTTGCCAATAGTTGTATTAATAGATTTTGACCCATAATCACACATCATTAAAACTATAATAGTTAATTCTTACAATGATTCATTCTCTATATTTTAAGTGTTTATATTATACAACCAAAAAAATTAAACCCTAAGCAAACGTAACCTTTAGATTTTGTTTATTGGTTGTACTATTAGCTAAATTATTTAAGAATGTAATTATTGGATACAAATTTTAATAGTCTTGACTCCAAATAAATAATACTTAATTGTTTTATGTTACATATCAATTTTAAAATTGAATACAAAGCCTAAAAGATTTATTAAACATGACAATTAATATGACAATATAAACAATAAACTATTTGAAATTTCATTGTTAAATACAAAATTAAGGAGATTAATGACGATAAAGTTCATCAAATTTTATTAAGTTTGAAATAAACGTTAAAACTAAGCATAAGATTGAACATTAATTCTTGAGAGAATACTTAACTCATATATGATTAATATTACTATCTTATAGAATTACTTTCAACTAATCTAAAATCTTCAAATTATTATTTTATTTAGAATAAAAAGAAACTATTAATTTTTAATTAATCTTCCACATAAGATTAAAGAAGAATTATTTATTTTAACTAAAACTAATTTAAAACTAAATTTAAATTACATTAAGTATTGCCAATTATTCTTTGTTTGTTTTTAGATTGATGTCTACTATGAAAGTTTTATATATTTCCTTTTTGTCCAATTTTGCATTCTTCTTTTTCTTACAAGTTGAAATCATAGTTTTCACATTCATATTGACAAATAAACACACACATGAATTTACATTTTTGATTGATAGAATAGGTTTGTTATTATTGCAGGTACAAACAAGACTAGACAAATTCAAAATTAATGCAAACTATCTAATGAAAAACTAGGTGTCGACTTTTATAAATGTGTCAAAATTCAATTAATTTTTTATTACAAAATAAAAAAATTAGTGGGCCTATGCTCCCTCCTTGGGACTCACAAATCCCATGGGTTGTGTCCCCTCCTTGGGACTCGTAGACCCCATGGGTTACACCCCCTCTTGTGTATGGGGAGCGACTTGCAAGGTTACCTCCCCAATCAACCTGAGAAGAGGGTTGACACAATTTTTTAACTTTATTTATAAAATTAATAATATGCATAGTTTAGAATTATTTTAATACTTATAAAAGTAGTTATATATATGTTATATTTTCATAACTATAATCCCTATATGGTTCAATTAGTTACAAGAAGGGTGGGATTTTTTAAATCCAATTTCATCTAAACTTGATAATGATATGAAAAATATTTACTCCACCCCACTCAATTAATCTAAGTAATGTTAAATTTATTTCCAATTACATAAATGAGAATTTAGCCCATTCTATTTATTTATAACAAATCCTAAGTGCATCTTGTCTATTACAAGATTTACTCACAAATTTTCCTCCTAAGTACAAATTGAAAACATCTAAGGAACATACTACTTTTTTCTTTGATTTTACGCACACAACATTTATAAAATATACTCTTTGTATTCACTAAACTCTAGCCTCTGATACTCCCAAACTTTGCACCTGTCACACCAACTAAAAGTACTCATCTTTTGGGTATCATAATTTGAAAAATTCCAAGATAATCTTCATCTTTCATCACATGGACTTGGAAAAGAAAATCAACAAGAGCAACAATATATCCAATGGGCTATCCACCCAACCATAGAGTAGAAACTTCAACCCACCCCCAAACTAGGGTCACATAGTTCTTCCCATACACACACAACTACTATTCACATGGATTCCTCAATAAATTTACACTCTATAACATTCATAATAAAATACCTTACACATTACAACAATTTATATCTTCACCTTAACACATAAATAGTTATTCATGTAAAAAGCTAAACAAGGCGAGAGTTCCCATAACCAAGACAAACCCCAACCTACAACTTACAACAAATATCACAAGTGATTCAATATTGAATTTCACATGGCTTTCACAAAGATCGACATTCCAACATTCCTTTACACATTAAACAAAGATCTAACAAAAAGGGTAATGTTGATTATCAAGGTGAAGAAAGCTTGCAATATGAACTTAAATAGGTGAATGCAAATCTGAAATATGTAGATTAGCCTTTAGCCTTAGTGTGAAGGAAGAATGAGAGAGAGAGATAGAAGAATCATAACACATGCAACAACAGATTTACGTGGAGAAACCCCAAAGGGAAAAAACTCCACCACCGAAAGAGAGGCAAGTATATTAATAATATTATGAAATATTACATGCAGCAATAGACTTCTCTTATCATCCCTGTAAAATCCTGTAGCACCCTGTTACCTTGCAAACCTGCAAAACTGAATTGAATAACTCTAGCTCAAGACCCCTATTTAAAGAGATTTGTGAGGATGAAAGCCACCATGGTTTCACCAAACAATAGGCAGCAATACCACCTAGCAAAACCCACGCCTCCCTTCATGAAATGGTCATGATGTCCTAAAAATAGCCTCTTATAGATTCTCTTACACCTGTCATAAGGCATAACTTATGCATGAGCACCTGGGGTCAAAGATAGCATATTTTGTCATAGGAATCTGTCATACTTGTCATAGGAATTTGTCATACTGTCATGGCATCTTATGAAAATTGTCATACATGTCATAGATGCTCTTACAACATCCTAAAAACCTCATTCTAGAAGATTCCAAGTGGGACGCCTAGCTATTTTTTCCTTTTCCTAAATGACAAACGGTAACGGTAACACTACATTTACATTGTCTCTTTCACCACCGTTGGTTAAACGGTTTCACCTCTTATGGGTAAATGTTGAAAACACTTTAGGAGAATAATTAATTAAAGGATTTACAAGGTTGATGGCACCTAAATCCTAACATTTTCCCACTTGACATCATACATTTTAAATTACACCCATAGAGATACAATTACATAGAATTAAGTACAGTGATCAAGGCCCATGGCCTTCCTACACCAAGAGAACTTTTTTGTGGTGACTGGCTTCATAAGAGAATCTGCAACATTATCCAAAGTGTCAACTTTTTAAATCAAGACCTGTCCATTCTCAACCATTTCTCGCACAAAGTGATACTGAACATCAACATGCTTAGTATGAGCATGGTACATAGGATTTTTAGCCAAACATATGACACTCTGACTATCACATCCGATCCGAGTCACTATCCTGCAATCAAAACCAATACCATTACCAAGTCTTTGTAACCAAACTGCCTCCTTAGAGGCATGTGTAGTAGCCATATACTCTGCTTCAGTTATGGACAAAGCAACTGTAGGTTTTCTTTTACTCATCCAACATACTGCACCTCCAAACAAAGTAAACACATAGCCACTGAGTGTACCTTCAACTATCAAAGTCACTTGCCCAATCTGAATCAACAAAACCATGTATGTCAATGACTTATCAACATTGTCGATTACCATGATGACCAAAGTGTCGAAGTGCCATGAAATATCCTAAATACCCTTTTAACAAAATTCAATGTTCGCGCCAGGTTAGACACAAACGCCCAGAACTCCCTTGCTTGGGCTATATCTGGTCTAGTACAAACCATTGCATACATTAAAATACCGACAACACTAGCATAAGGAACTTTAGACATTTCATCAATATCATCATCCAATTCAGGACACATGTCTAAACTTAACTTAGTACCAACAGGAAATGGAATATTTATTGGTTTACAGTCCTGCATATTAAACCTCTACAAAATAGTGTTAACATACTTACTCTGACTTAACCAAATCTTTTTGTGAACTCGATCGCTAATGATTTCCATCCCAAGAATATATTTAGCAGCCCCTAAATATTTCATATCAAATGTGCTAGAAAGTTGAGTTTTAAGTTCCCTAATCATTGCCTTATTGTTACCAATGAACAACATATCATCCACATATAAGACAATAATCAGTATCTGATCATCAATAACTTTAAAATAAACATAGTGATCCTTTTCACTTCTAACAAAACCCATCTTTAATGCAAAAGCATCAAACTTCTGGTACCACATCCTAGGTGACTGTTTCAAACCATATAGAGACCGTTTTAACCTGCAAACCAAGTGTTATTTTCCTTTCACAACAAAACCATTAGGCTGTTGCATATAAATTTCTTCCTTGAGATCCCCATGCAAGAAAGCAGTTTTAACATCCATTTGTTCTATTTCTAAATCATAAGCAACAACAATGGATAAAAGGAATCTAATAGAAGTTAACTTAGCAACAGGAGAGAATATTTCACCAAAATCAACTCCCTCTCTTTGGGAGTAGCCCTTGGCCACTAATTTGGCCTTGTACCGTTCCAACTTACCGTTTGCACCAAACTTCTTTTTATATACCCACTTACAACCAATGGCCTTTCTTCCTTGGGAAAACTAAAAAAGATCCCAGGTGTCATAGTTTTTCAAAGACATCATCTCATCCTGCATGGCCTGCATCCAAGACTCACATTCTTCTGAAGAGAGAGCCTCCCTGAAAGATCTAGGTTCATCATCAGTACATATCAAAGAAAATTTACAATGAAAATCAGGTGGGATATACCTATCAACTAGATTTCGATGTCTTGTGGACCTTCTCAAAGGTGGAGTAAGAGATTCCTCCTCATGTTTATCCTCATTGTTTTCAACTTCTTTTGTTACAACCGATTCTTCAGAACTCTCTTCAACTTCTCCATCTTCTTGTCCATCTCTCTGTTCTTCCACATGTGCATCTTCTTGCTTAGTTTCAAAATGCACTTTTTTTTACTTTTCCTTTGGTTGCTCATCTTCAGAGTTAGCTCTAAATTCCCTAAAAATAACATCTCTAGAAAATATCATCTTTCGTGTTAGTGGATTCGAAAGTTTATAACCTTTAATATGTTCACCATAACCTACAAAGATGCATTTATGAGATTTTGGATCCAATTTAGACTGCTTCTCTTTAGGCACATGAACAAAAGCCTCACAACCAAAGACCCTTAAATGTGAAATTGAAGGCTTTTTACCCAACCACATTTCATAAGGTGTTTTATCAACAAGAGCTTTACAAGGAGATCCATTAATTAAATAACAAGCAGTACCAACAACTTCTGCCCAAAAACATTTATCTAACTTAGCACTACTTAACATGCGCCTAGCTCTTTCCATTAATGTATGGTTCATTCTTTATGCTACCCCATTTTGTTGGGGTGTGTAAGGTGTAGTCTTTTGCCTAACAATTCTTGCATGTTTGCAAAACTCATCAAATTCCTTAGAACAATATTCACCCCCAACGTCAGATCTCAATACTTTTATCTTATAATTTGTTTGCTTTTCAACCAATGCCTTAAATTCCTTAAATTTGGTGAAAAATTTAGATTTTGTATGCATAAAATAAATCCAAGTATATCTTGAGTAATCATCAATGAAGGAAACATAATAATGTGATCTACTCAAAGAATTTGTATCCACTAGACCACATACATCCGAATGAATTAGTTCTAACAATCCATTAGCTTTATTAGTTCCTTGAGGAAATGATGACCTGTTTTGTTTACCAAACACACAATCCTCACATAAATCATTTTTACCAACGGAATAATTAGAAATACCGTCTTCTAGTTTCTTATCAAGTATGGTCCTAAGACCTTTTTCACCAATGTGACCCAATCTATGGTGCCACAACATACATGCATTTTTAGTGCTAGTTAGAAAAGAGGAGTTACAAAAAGTAGAGGCATGTAACGTAAACAGATTCCATGTCTGATATCCTTTAGCAACCACCAAACTTCCCCTTACCATCCTACAACCATACTTTTCAAATGTCACATTCATTCCAGAATCATTCAACTTGGAAACCGAAATTAAACTTTTTGTAAGTCCTAGAATATGTAAAACATCATCAAGGATTTTAACCCTCCCATCACTGAAACACAACTTTACCTTTCCTTTACCGACAATCTTTTGTGAGTTGTTGTCACCCATGAAGACCTCTCCTCCATCATATTCTTTGTATGTAGAAAACCACTCCTTGTGAGGAGTCATATGGAAGGAAGCACCTGAATCAATAAGCCAAGCATCATTGCAAACTGTGTTAGCTGAAATAATCAAAGCATCAGAATCACTATTATCAGAGGACTTTTCGGTGAAGGAATCTGCATTCATTTTCTTATTTCTACATTCCTTCTTCACATGTCCCCGTTTACAATAGTTCCAACACTTCACTCTGCTCTTTCCAGGGGTCTTAGATCATCCTTTAGACTTATCCTTCTTCTTATCCCCTTTAACCCCTTTCTCCTTGGGCCTACCTCACACATGCAAGGCATCTTGGGAGCCACTATGCATGGTCTTCCTCCTTATCTCTTTTGAAAGAAGTATGGGAATAACATTATCCATCTTAGGTTCTGCACCACCACTTGTTATAACCATAATTAAATTTTCCCAAGATTCTGGCATAGAGCAAATCAATAGAATACATTTATCCTCATCTTCTATTTTAACATCAATAGATGCAAGCTGACTTATAATCAAATTAAAAGCATTCAAATGTTCAGCAATAGAATCACCATTCTTCATCTTTAATGAATATAAACATATTTTGAGATACAACTTTTTAGACAAACTCTTAGTTTGATAGATTTCACCTATCTTCCTCCAAAGCTTGTATGCCTGTCTTCTGAAGAGACATTCAAGAGGACAGAATCAGTGAGACACAACCGAATGGTCCCTCGATCCTTCTTGTCTAACTTCTTCCAATCTTCATCTAACAAGGTTGAAGTAGATGGCTTCTTATCAACTGAAACTGGTAACCACTGATCTCTCTCCTCAAGGAGATCCTCCACTTTCAACTTCCACATCTCATAACCAGTGCCATTGAACTTCTCAATATCTTGACGAGAGGAGGAGGCCATGGTATACAATCTTTCACAAATTTGCAAAATTCACAACACAAAATCTCCCACTGCAACAAAAACCTTCAACACTTTAAAAGGAAAGTGTCCCTTCCTTAATAGAACTATTACCTCTGATACCAAATGTTGATTATCAAGGTGAAGAAAGCTTGCAATATGAACTTAAATAGGTGAATGCAAATATGAAATATGTAGATTAACCTTTAGCCTTAGTGTGAAGAAAGAATGAGAGAGAGAGATAGAAGAATCATAACACATGCAACAACAGATTTACGTGGAGAAACCCCAAAGGGAAAAAACTCCACCACCGAAAGAGAGGCAAGTATATTACTAATATTATGAAATATTACATGCAGCAATAGACTTCTCTTATCATCCCTGTAAAATCCTGTAGCACCCTGTTACCTTGTAAACCTACAAAACTAGATTGAATAACTCTAGCTCAAGGCCCCTATTTAAAGAGATTTGTGAGGATGAAAACCACCATGGTTTCACCAAACAATAGGCAGCAATACCACCTAGAAAAACCCATGCCTCCCTTC
>VDFB02024955.1:0-65764 GCA_007258455.2 Sequoia sempervirens
AGTTCGCAGATTTCAAACTTTTCAAGGAGCAAGAGGATGCACAAAGAGCTAAAAAAATCAACCAAGTGATTGGAGATTTTGACTATCTTCAAGAGGAGTTTGATCTTGAAAGCATTTCAAGAAAGTCAGAAGTTGCATGTGCAGATTTGGGGCAGCGAGACGTAAGGAATGGCTTCCAAGTCTTCGACAATCCCTTCTTTGAAGTGGGTGCTGAAGCAACTTATGACAATCCTCTCTTTGTTTTGAAAAAAGAGTCAAGTAGTGAAGAGACCAAGCATGAGGTCAAGCGTGAACTCCAATCTAAGGATGCCTTGATATCACTCATGACGATGTGCCACGTATGTTGAGTAGTAAAGAATGCTTAAGAGGAATTGAGGATGCAGTCTTCACTTTGGAAAAGGGACCAAAATATGGTGATTGCACTCTTGTCAATCCATTCCTTGGGTTGAGGGATGCTAGTCTGCTCTGGGAGTTGAATTCGAAGTCATCTTATGTTTCATGCTTCAGTGTTCCTGAAGTTTTCATGGTTTGGTTTCAAAGGTTCATCAGAGGGGATGCCAATTTTACAAGTATGCACTTGATTTTGACTAGCACTCAGAGATGTGCTATGTTTCCTTGCCGGAGTGTTGGAGATTATTTTCAGTTGGGTATTCAAGCTTGGGATTCTCAACAAGGGTTGATGGAGCATACAGTTTGTGGAAAGAAGAAATTATGGAGGGACAAGAATCAAATTTTCAGAATTTTTGGTGTCGTTCTTTTCTTTAGCAGCTTCTTGATGGTTCCATTTGTTCATCAACAAATGGATTGGAGAGAGATTTTGAGCATGGGTTGGAGAAATGAACGATTGGTTGCTCTTGAATGTGTTGCCCAGCTAAGACCAGGACAGATTTTGAGATTCGAGCTTGCTGGTTTGAGGCAGACCAACCACTTTACATGTTGTGTTTCTCGCATTCAGGAGAGTTGGTTCATCACTCATGATCAAAGAGGTGGTAGTTCTCTCATGGAGATGAATCTAGTGTGTTTTCCAACCACCTTGGAGGTGTCACTTTGCAGCTCGATGGTCATCTCACATGCTCACGCTTGGGATTTGGAGTGGTGTTGTTGTTTTCCCTTGGGTAGACTCGAGAATCAGATTGCACTGCGCTGATCCTAGTCTTGATCAGCAGTAATTATTTGTTCCTTCACACTTTTCCTACTCTCCAAATTCATCTTATGATGGTTGATGATGTAAACTTTGACAGTTTACTCTCAGTATTGATTCATGACAGCAGTAGCTCACATGCTTTGGTTCACCATTCGGAGACTCATGGGGTTGGAACTATGATTGTTTTCTGTAGTCTTCATGGTTGTGCCAGTATAATTCAGATGAGGCATGGTAGCTTTATGCGGAGACATGAGTATGAGTTTGTGGAGCTCTTGCAAAGGAATGCTTCCCTCCTTGCAAGAAGATGTGTAGAGGTCACACTTGCAGGCATGGTCCCGTTTGTTACCATGTGGAGGTATGGGGAGGAGTTCGATTTTGATTTGAATAGTCTATCTCTCCTATTGCTTAGAATGGTGATTGATAGTAGTATGGTTGATACTGTTAATTCGGGGGATCGTGGACATGAGATGTTGCATGATTTTGATTTCCTTCCTTTAAGATCTTTCAGTTTGAGAATCATAGATGGTAACACTTTGGAGTTACAAGGGGAGTTAGTGCAGCATGGGCATGATATTTTCATTGATGTGATCAGAGTGGCGCAGCGGAAGCATGGTGGGTTTTTCCTAAGACGCATTTGGGAACCAGGGATCATACTTGTTGCGTATGGATTAGTCTTCAAACTATTGGAGTTGTGGTGGTATTGCTTGAGGACAAGCAATTTTGGGAAGGGCGGATTGTAATGTCCCCTTCTCAAACCTGATTGTTCTTGTGACCGTTGGCCTTTTTTCTGGAAACCCGAAGGCTAGTCGGAAGATTAATTAGGGTTTCCTATTTTTGAGGAGGTCGTTGTTCAGAGATGGTGGATTCAATGGCGGATTCCTTCTGGGTTTTCAGAGGGCTTCGCAATGGTATGTTCATCTCGGCATTCAGAGCACTTTTTGGAATTTACTATTTTTAGTAAATTCTATTTTTGGCAGTAATCAGGATGGTATCAGGCAGTTGACTTTCCCCTTCAGTTGATTCAAGTGGTGTATTCAGTTTCGGGCTTCAGAATGCAGTTCTGGGAAGTCGAGCTCATTTCACTTAAAAATAACATTATAATTAAAATGTTATTTTATCACCTTGGCCTAGTCGAATGACTTAATGTCGTTTTAAAAGGTGGACTCAAAGGGTGGCGCCTTCCCAAGGTTATAATTAATATTTGGTGAATTTTCCAAAGTCAAAGGAAATTAATGTGGGCGCATTTATCAAGGTGATGTTTTAATTAAAATATGATTATTGAGCTAAAGGTGAAAAGGACGCCTTATTGAAGGAAAAGTTAGGGTTTGAGCTTGAGTTGGATTTTAGGGTTTCGTGAAGTCAAACGGAACTTATAAAAAGGAGTCTTGTGCATCATTTCTTCATCTTTGGACAAATATACTGTTATGCTGCCGGATCGGCTCTGGAATCGCTTCGAGGAATGAAGGCCTCCTAGCTCGGGCATCGCTTCGTGTTTGAAAGACAACATCTAGTGGTGATTTAAAATAGATTTGTGAGTTCAGTTGATTTTGTGCATTGCAAACATCATTGTAATTCTTTAGTTTCTGTTTTCTGCCATTTAGAGGTTTTTTCAAAGTTGCATTTAAGACAGCAGATTTCATGTTTTATTCATAACTCGAAAAAGACACAAAAAAATGTTTTGGGTATCATTCCCTTGTCATTGTTAGAGATAGGCGTCCATATTCTCCAAATTGCAGATTTTATGAAGCTTCCATTTATTTTCTAGAGCAGATCGCCCTCTTCCCTAGGCCGTACTTTTCTGTCTTGCATTGGGATCTGTGCAAGTTCAATTTAGGTTTTTAAGATCTGGTTTCTGTGTTTAATTCTAGTCGCCATTGTTGCTAGAATATATTGCATCCAATTTCACGTTATTCGGAGGAGTTTTGTGAGAGTTATGTGCCATTGAGTGTTTTCTAAAGCTGCTGGTTGTTATTCATTCAAAATACAGATTTTGTAACAAAATCAGATTTGGGAGTTGATCTTTGAAAGTTGTATTGTTGGCATTTCCTTTCAAGATAAGCAGTTCTTTGTGATGTAACGCTATGCTCTCAATGTTCTAAGATATTGGCAGGCGAATGATTCTATTCTTGTAAACTGGCAGTAGTACTGGCAGTCTCTTTCATTGTTGCTCAATTCTGATTTGTAACGCTTTTTCATTAATGTTGTTGTATTAAATTTATCTCCGCCCTATGGTAGCTACTTCCCATTCTGGGTGAGCAAGCACATTCTGGGTGTCGAGTAGTTTTCAAGCTTTCAGCATTTTAATTCAAACTTTGCTTTCTGTAATCACTCCGTCATATGGTCGCCCCTCACTCCGCCTTGGATTGGGTAGCACATACTTGACGTTGAGTTCTTTTCTGTATTTAGAATAGAAGATCCTCTGACCAATGCTCGCCATCATCGGCGCCATTCTGGTTAGAGTTGCTTTCTTGCACGTTTGGGTTTATCCATCTAACCTTAACGGGTGCACTGTTGGTAATTGGTAATCTGTTACTTGAAAAAAAAAAAAAAAAAAATTGGCTCGGAATATTTCAAAATAGACCTTTTAGAATGTTGTCTAAAAAGTAAATGTCCCTGAATAGATTTTCATAGCAAATTATCTCAAAATAGTCGCCTCCCAAATATAGCAACAACTTAAAATAGCATGTGCTAAAATTAGGAATCTGATGTTGGCTCCTTGTGTTGCTTCCTTGTTTTGATCATGAGGATCCTTTGAAGAAACATTGAAACTAGTAAACCATTGATGACTCACCAAATAATCTTGGTGACTTGAATCTAACTCCTTCCTCAAAACTTGTGAAATTTAGTGTTTGGTGCTCTAGACTTTACCTATGATGAAAACTTTTTATGTGAAAAACCATCTATCTTGAACTGCTTTGATAGGAGTGAATGAAATGATAAGGTCTATCATGATGATTGCTTTGGATTCTTGAAGTATGGGAACAAGAGTTGATCCTTGGTTAATCGAGATGAAACATTAAGAATTTGTTGGTTAATAAGATGTTGAGAAATTTGTTCCAATTGTGTCCTTTTGTATTTTGAAGATGATTCTTGGAGTTCTCCACATAAAGTGTGTGCTTTTGACATTTTTTGTTATAATTTGATGTTCACTTTGCGATTTAAATACCTCTCTTTGGGTGCACTTTTGAGCCTCCAAGATTAGTTTTCACTTTTGATTTTTTCCTTTACTTTTGTTATCAAACCTCTTAGGGTTGTGTTGAACACTTGGTATCAATTTTTCATGTTTGTACTCTAAGTTACCAGGTCCTTCATATTTGACCCGGGTACGCGTGTGGGTTTGGTATTGGTCCTAGTACGGTGCGGATTCGTCCTTGGGTACGACCAAGGTATTGCCTAGAAAAATGTTGTCATGTCCCCAAAATAGTAAGCACGAAAATAGTAAATACGTGGTATTGAAACACAAGATAAGATATCAAAAGTATAAATATAAATGAATTAAAATTCAAATGTTACTATAATTATGATTATCGTAGATAACATCATAATTATGAAACTATTATTATAATTATCGAATACCGTATCATAAATATTACACAAGCTAATAAACAACTACACACATGATTACTTTAAGTTGTCACTCATACTCTGAAAGATTATGATATATTAGCAACTTGGCATAATATGAGGATAGGAGGTTCTAATAGAATTAAGGAAGTCGACAAAATCAGCTAGTTGACGTATATTACAAGGAAGTCACTGTTAAGAGATATCAAAGGAGCTGCAACGTCTAAACAGACATTGAATTTAATAATTATTAGATACCGTGCTTATAAGGAGATCTACAGGCCTCACATAGTAACGACTATTATAAGACTACGCAACAACTTTCGAAGCCGCCTCCATTAGTACTATAGGCTACCACTAGGAAGTGATACTTATAAATTATTGACCATTCAAATGGAGTACATAGAAGTATAAAATATTATGCGAAGCCATTGCTATCATCACCGATGCAAAGCATCATGGGCGGCATCGATACTAGCAAATAGTGATTGATCAACTTATGGCAATGATAAAGTCCACCGCAAAGAACGATTGCTCATGTTTACCATATGATTTCTATGTGGTGATGCCATCGATCAAAGCACATCGAGCCACTCTGGCATTGTCGTCAGCCAGGCATTTGTCAGTATCTAGAGGCTTATATGAATTAAGAAACAAACAATAATCTACTATCAAATGCCTATCGTAGTCTTCTGAAGACTAACGCATTGACTGAATGCTAACGAATATGAGGAGGTCATCCATGTGAGACATGAATAAATGAAGAGAGAAGTCCATGTCAATCACTTACTCATTGAACCTCCTACAAGCAAAGACGAGACAACAAAGGCCTGACATCTATCCCAATTCCTATATCTACATTCACGCATAAATCCTACATTGGCAACATTGCACACAAAAAGCGGATAAATTCGAGACATATAAGTCGGGGATTATTAAACTATAATCATCGAAGAATTATTATTATCAAAGGCAACAATAGTATAATAATAATCATTGCATTAATGATAGACAAAACTATGCATGAAAAAAGCACCGATTAAGGGTGTGACTAAGGGTGCCTCCCTTTGAACAATTGCCTCCTACCAAAAATTGCACCCTTCCATGCAAGGCATAAGGATATAAATATAATGAGGGAATAGAGGGAGACAGGAGGAGGAGATAAAAAGATAAAAACACAGTTATATAAAACAGAGAATAAAGGAGAAGTCGATAGAAACCCCAAGGAGACTACACACACAACTTAGGTGAGAGAATTTCACTTAGCCAATAATATACCAGCATTTCCAATTATCTGACTTGATAACTGCTTACCAATATTTGGGTAGATAGATGTTATGACTTTATTCTGTAGATCCTCTTGAAATATATGACAAGTTCTCTTTAGTGACTGATCTGATTCTAAATGACTGTATCTAGCTTATAAGTCATTCTGATCACTCATTTAGAATTGCAAAGCCACTGCACAGTAAGCATAGGCAGGGAATCTTTATATCTACAATTGCTGCAAATATGATTGTTTTCTGAAGATCTATAGATCTATATATTGCTTGTTTTTTTCTGTTCATATGTGCCATTTAGTGGAAAGTTTGAAAGGACTAACATTATGCAGAAATATATATATTTCTTTATAAACTTAGAATTAAATGCACTAATTAATTATGCTTATATGATCATTGATGTAAGATTTCATTACAGTTATCATGATTATAATTCTATGGATTGATATTGATTTCTCTTAGTATTATTGTCATGTCCCCTTCTCAAAGGATATCTCTCGAGTACGTGATTGGCCTATCACACAACCCTCATAGGCTGATAGACTGGATAGAGGGTCACTTCGGAGCTTGGCTCAGCTTCAGTTAGCAGAGTTTGATCAGTAGTCTTTCGTTTTGGCTCAATCGGAGACTTTTTGCAGAATTGCTATTTTTAGCAGTTCCTGGCAGGCAGTGTGGGACCCCTGCTATTTTTAGCAGTATGGCTTTGGCAGTATTTGGAATCACTTCAGAGTTCGTCAGCTTCAGACGGAACAGGAATCGGATGAGTAACGGGAGAAATATTAATATTTAATTGCATTGATTAAATATTAATTAATTAATGATTATAATATAAAGTTATAATTTTAAATTATAACTTAAGTGATTTGCCTTGAGGGGTGCGCCATCATTGAAGGGGCCAAAATTGACATTTGATTTATATTAAAATATTCAGCAGAGACTATTGAATTATTAAAAGATTAAAATGTGAATATTTTATCAAAACCCTATTCTTAAGGAAATCGCACTTTTCAGCATAAGAGTGGATTTGCCTTGGTTTTTGAGCATTATGTGATTATTGAGAATTGAAATTGATCAACTTTGATCTGAGCCTGAGACTTTAGGGTTTCGCGTTCGAATTCCTTGGGGAACGAGCCATCTCCATCGGAAAGCAATTCAGAGGGTGTGGAATATCACTTGATCTATTGCCAGCAGAGGTTTTCTCACTCAGAGGAAATCACAGATCTTTAGAGAAATTAATATCTTCAGAGTTTTATTCAGTTGTTTGCATTCAGAGCATTTCATTCATTTAGGCGTCCATATTCAAGAGATCCAGAGTGTTTAAAAGGCGACATATATTTATTAATTTATGATTCTGCTGGAGCCGTACTTTACCAGGCCGTACCACCTGATTTCTGGCCGTACTATTTAGCTTTGAGCCGTGTTTTGCTTGGAAGGAGAAACGCCTCTTTCCTTGGCTTCCTACATTCTCCAGTACAGGCGCATGCTACTTGGGCATCATCAGAGATCATCATTCAGAGGGAGAAGTGCATTTATTACTTCAGCCGTACAGATCTGTACTTCAGTTGCAGCAAATATCAGGTTCTTTAAATATTGAAAATTCATTGTTTTATTCATTGCATGTATCTGGGTATTCTTGTAATCTGTAGAGAAGATCAAATAAAGATACTGGCATCCATATTCTATCAATTCCAGAGTTATTTTATTTTTATTGAAGTTATTTCAATTTCTTGCAAAAGTCGTACCATTCATTTATTGTTCAAAAACTCAAAAAAAATTGCAAAAACCCAAAAACGTCAAAAAAACATAAAACTTCAGTCAGAATCAGTATCCCTCTTAGCGTTAAGGGGGCATCCCCAGGATAGGTACTCCCACCGAGCACCCCTCTTAGCGTTAAGGGGGCATCCCCAGGATAGGTACTCCCGCCGAAGACCCCGGACACGTGGCTGGGCAAAACCGGCCGATTGCACTTCCACGGCCACCTTCCGGGATAGGGGCCCGTGATCGGACATCATGTTTCTACTCATGCTCATGAAGTCTCGAATTCTAGACTCCTCCAAATTATACCAAAGTTAGTTACCAAGGCACCAAAAGCCCGACTGTAGTGAACGCACCTCTCTTAGCATTAAGGGGGCATCCCTGTGTGCCAGGGGTACTCCCGGGCCAAAGACTCCTGACACGTGGCTGGGCAAACCGCTTCTATGTACCTTACGCCACTGGAGAGGGCCCGTGACGACATCACGCCCCCACCACGCCTGGGCGAAGTCCTCGAATTCTAGACCTCTAGCTCATACTGCTATTACCGCTGCACCAAAAGCCTAGACTGCATCAACGGCACCCCTTCTTAGCTAAGGGCATCCCCCTGTGATAGTACTCCTTACCGGAAGACCCTTCAACACGGGCCGGCAAACTTTCTGGATAGACTCACGCCACCGAGTAGGGGCCCGTGACGGACATCACAGCCTCACTTATGCTCCAGCGAGTCTCGACTCCTCGACCTCCAAGGCACCATACTGCTAGTTACCATGTACCAAAAGCCCGGATCGTAGTGAACGCACTCCTCTTAGCTTAAGGGGCATCCCTGTGTTAGGTACTCCCACAAGACTTTACATGTGGTCAGAAAAACTACTGACAGTAATTCCTACGCTACCTTCCTGGATAGGGGCCCGGGCCCGCATCGGAACATCGCAGCCCACCATGCTCCGCGAGTCTCGACCTCGAGACCTCCAACTCTGATACCAAGTTAGTTACTGTTGCACCAAAAGCCCGGACTGGTAGTGAACGGCACCCCTCTTAGCGTTAAGGGGGCATCCCCAGGATAGGTACTCCCGCCGAAGACCCCGGACACGTGGCTGGGCAAACCGCTCGGACAGACCTACGTCACCTTCCGATAGGGGCCCGCATCGGGACATCACAATTATATTGATTATAGGAAATGACTTGTTCATGCAATTAATACTAGATGAATGCAAATATATTTAAGACTGTCTTCTGAGTGTTTGCAAGCTTATTGGGAGGAAGGGTGTGAAGGAAGTGGTGCCTAAAAACCCCACTTAAGATTCCGTCCCCAGAACCCAATGCAAAGATGGGCCATGGAGGGGTGGAAGTTCCACTTAAGGTTCCGCCCAATTCGAAGGCATGGGTGGGCCATGGAGGGGTTGGGGTCCAACTTAAGAATTCACCGAGGCCATGGAGGGGTGGTAGGCCTAGACTACTTATACGTTCCCCCGACTGTCCCAAATAGGTTAAGTGTCTTCTGAGGTGATGACATTGGGTGGAGAAAGTAGGTACTAAGTCGCTGAGAAGAGAAGATTGTGGTATACAATCTCTTGGGCTTGGCAAAGGACTTCAAGGCGGATCCGACCATGCCATTCCTCATATGTCTTCTTAATTACATTTATGATTATGTTTATATGCAAAGTAGGACAAGGGACATTACAAATGCTCCCAAAATATTTATTAAATATAGCTTAGAAACATAAACTAAATAGGGAACTCCTATAGAAAAGATGAAGCATAATAGGTATTATTTTATCATTTCTAATTACTGAACACTTGTTGTGATGGAGACAAAATCAACCATAATAAGGATTTATTATGTATTCCTTGTAATTGGTGAGTAAAATATTGTGCCCAAGAATGAGACATATCCAATAACACCACAACTATAAAGTAAATTTGAGTTCAACCTCAAGCTACAGTGTCATACCATAAGATATATCATATATGTGATTTGAATTATATATATATATATATATATTCCCGTACCTGTACCCAAGGGTTTTTTTTTCCGTCCACCATATCGGGTTTTGGTACTCGTATTTGCACTCGTATCCGAACTGGTAACTTAGCTTGTACTTCAAAATTTTGACACTTAAAAGTGAATTTAGGTGTCCCTAGAATTTGTAATGCACCTTTTCTTCTAATTTCGCATGACATTGAACATCTTTGGGCGCACTCGAAGACTAGGGAGAACTTTTCCATGTTTTACTTTGAGATTTTGACACAAAGTGAATTTAGGTGGCCTTAGAGGTCATAATGTAGTTTTTCTTCTAGTTTCTCATTGACAACTTGATTTCTAACCTCTTAGGGGCATTCTTGTAATGTCCCCAAATTTGTGGTAAAGTGACTTAATTAATTTAATTGATTAAATTGTTCAAAAATTAATATTATTTCAAAAGGATGACTTTAATTGATTATTTTAATTAAAATAAACCGGAAATAATTAAATTTTTAAAAGGTCACTTTATTGAATAAAGTATTCTTCTAAAAGTTGGAGTTAGTTGCAAATTGGCTTCTTCTAGAAGATTCAATTGAGCCTTTAAAAGGAGTTGAGTGCAAGGCTTTTGGGCATCTATGGTTGAGTTAATATTTCTTATGCATTATTGCAAAGGCTTGAATCTCAAATTTAGCTAAATCTCTAAGGACGAAAACCTTCAATAAATTGAAAAAGGGTTGGACGAAAAACTAATTCTTTTTAGGAGTGGATTCACAATGGAGTTCACATTGGGCATATTTGCAAGTTTTACTACCTTTTTGGTGCTTCAACCAGCTAGGGTTTGCAGATCTATTTGCAGGTTGAAGGTTGGATGTTGCAAATTTGAGCTTATTGAGTCACTGTTACCCGATTTTCACCCGCAGACTCAATCAGGCAGGGCAATCCATGCTTTCAGGTGTTCTCAAAGACCAAATGGAGGAATATTTACATCAAGGTTACATATTTTCTAACTTGTTTGCTTCTTGTGCAGCTGTAGGGGAAAATTATGTTTTTAATTCGGCACGTGGTTTCAATGAGGCTCCCATATGGGTTGAGCCAAGCGTGGGAGTGTTCGGTTTTTATTGAGGGTCTTCGTCTTATGCTTTTGCCTTGCTTTCCCCCTTTTTTGTTTTGTTTTCTTTGTCCCCCTTTTTCTTTTGTTCTGTCGGAGCCGAAACCGAAACCGAAACCGAACATTGAAACTTTTCCAAGTTCCAGTTTCCGTTTCCGTTTTCGGTTCCGGTTCCAGTTCCGCGCCTTTGTCCGTTTTGTTTTCTTTTGGCCTTTCATTTGACGTAATGGGTCCCTCTTCTCTGTTTCTTTTTCTTTGTTTTTGTGTCTTGTGCCTTAGGAGTGTTCCTTTTTTGGGCCTTTTCTTTTTGTTTTGGTGGACCCGAAACTGGGACTGATTCCGAACTTGGAATTCCTTCCAAATTCTGTATTCCGTTCCGTTCCCGGTCCCGATTCTGCCTCTTTTTTTTTGCCTTGCGCGTCTTTGGTTTTGTTCCGGCGAACCCGGAACCGGAATTGGAACCGAACTCTGAAACTTTTCCAAAGTTTCAGGTTCTGGTTCTGTCCCGGTCCCGGTTCCGCTGGTCTTGTTCTTTTTCCTTTGTTCCTTGTATTTTGTCGGGGGGGGTTCTTTCTCCCGTTTGTCTTTCTTCCTTCTCGTCCTTTTCTTCGTCTTCTTTTGAGTTTTGTCGGGGGCGGGACCGGGTCGGAATCCGAACCTGAAACTTGAAGAAAGTTTCAGTGTCGAACTTGGTCCCGGTCCTGGTTCTACTGAGATTCGTCTGTTTTTGCTTGCGTTCCCATTTCAACTCCGGTCCCAGTTCTGGTGTCATCTTGGCTTTGCCCCCGCCGGTTTTAAAGGGTTAAAGCATGTCAAGAACACCTGAGGCCGCTTTACAAAAAGATCAACTTTGTAGCACTCGGAAAATTAAGAGTATTTTCAAACCATTTAACTCAGCATTAAAGAGAAATTAAGAGTATTCTAAATTTATTCAAACCATTATAAATAGGTTTCCAAAAAGTCAACATTTCTCATAACACTTCCAAATGAAATAAAGAGAATTTAAATTGCATTTCATAAAATAATATCATCAATGTAATGTATCAAGACATAAGTATTTCGATGACTTTCTCATATACATATATTCAACCTCACTTGGAGGAATCAATCCTTCTAATAGAACATCTTTTCTATGCTAAGTTATAAAACTTTAACCTCTCAAAATCAATGTTACATTAAATACTTTCAAACATACTTCCATTTCAAGTTTCAACAAGAATGTCAAAATGCATATACATATACAATGGGCTTCACAAGCCAAGTCTGAATGATACATAAGTACATCAATAACAAATAATCTTGGAACCACCAACCGCCGTGACACCTTGGTCTTCTTGCGAGCTGGGGCCAAGAATGTGATTCAGGCGCCTTTTCCGCCCAACCACGAAGTCCATGACTTCCCCGGGTCCCTTCCTAACTCGAAGGAATCCCCGGCCCTGCATAAAGGAGCCTAGTAACCCGAAACAGTAAAACAGGAGGGAACTCTCGATGCGTGCCTGATGCCTATATGCATTTCTAACATGAGAAATAAACACATTTCTTGCAACAGGAGGTGGCAGAGACTCAAATAAATTTCTAGGCTTTTAAAACAAACAATCCATCTATTTCAATGGTACAGTGCTTGGCCAAGTAATATAATACAAGTAATGGTAGATTAGAAAAGGTAATACTACCGTCTCTGTTTGCCCACCTTCAGCACCCTGTCCTGGAAGTTACCATAGTGAAGTAAAAATAAATACTTAACAGAAACTTAATACATTTTCATACAGGCTTCCATCATTCAATCAATTCTAAAAGAAGTGAATTTTCAGAACATTCTTTGTAATTCAGTTGTAAGATGTCATTTATTCTTTGGTAAGTGTCCCTTTGAGAAGAACATATATATATATATCTTGATAATTTTCAGTGCACTAATTGATAGTAAGAACAGTGTTTTCTGTTTTCAATATGCATTTCTATTCTTACCAAGCTCAAGCTGACTGACAGTTTTAATTCCTATTTCAATATAGGTTACAGAGTAAAAATAATATACTGATACAATGCAATTTATTCAGAAATTCTGAGGTTTGAAAGATAATCTTTCATTCACATTCATGTTGTATTCCTTTTAACATATTCAAGGTACTTTCCAGTTTACATGGTGTCTCAAAAACATTTCTGTCCTTGTTTCAGGTTTAGCAATTCAGAGATATTTGTATATATTCAACAGAATTCATACTACTTTCTAATACATGGCTTTTCAAGACAATTTTGTCCTTACTTCAGATTTAACAATTCAAAGATATTTATATATATTCAACAGAATTCATACTACTTTATGTTGCATGGCTTTTCAAGACATTTCTGTCCCTGCTTCAGGTTTAACAATTCAGAGATATTTGTATATATTCAACAGAATTCATACTACTTTTCTGGAAAAGAGTTTCCTGTTTCAATTTGTATTTGGCACAAAATCAACAGAGTTCATACTATTTTCTGGATATGAGTTTCCTGCTCAATAATGCATGGGTATCTATTTATATATGTATATATACATAGGTATATATATATATATATATATATATATATATATATATATATATGTATGTATGTGCAGTCAATTTGTATATGTATACATATATATATGTGTGTGTGTGTGTGTGTGTAGAAATTCATGTTCAGCTGTGTATAATTCGAAATAAGAAATTCTGGTTTTCAAATCTGTGCAACGAATTCACTGGCCGTGCACACAGAACAGGGTATTTTACATGGTTTCCTTACTGGCATTGAGCGACCAAAAGGCTCAGGATAGCCCTTGCCCCTCCCATGGGGAGGGGGCGGGCTGTGAGGGGCTCGCGCCCTCTCCACAGGCCGCGGCCTGTGGAGGGCGCGAGCCTCCCACAGTCCACGACCTTCCCATGGGGAGGGCAAGGGAATTAATCCCTTAGCAATTTCAAAACTCAAGAAAAAGAAAGACATTCACCAAGAGAACCGCATTCGGATTTATCTCAAGACATTTGGTTTTATTAGATGACAGAATTTTAAACAAACCAGATATATATGGAGACATATAATTGTAATTGCACTCCAGAAAATGCAGATTTGCCATGTAATGAAAACCCTAACTCAAGAAGGAATGTGTATTCTATAATTGCAACACAAGAGTAGTAAGTCGACACCCGCATTTCAAAATCTAATTTGAAAAATTTCACAGATGTTTGCACCTAAACAGGGATAAAACATGTCCCATCGCAGTTTTTTTACAATCAAATTAAAAGAAGGCATATAATGAAGAGAACCTGCACGATTTGCTTCAATACAATAGTTCCACAATACCTTGTTCGGTCAATTTCGAGCTCTTCGATGATTCAATCCAAAATTCTTCTTCTTAAAGCCCTCTTCCTCTTTTCGAGGATCATGCATAAATTTGCAGATGACAGCAGCTTCCAAGGATTGCCACATGCCCGGAATTGTTGGTTTTGGATGTAATTTTCCAAAGCCCAATGCTCTCTCAGGCTGTTCATTCTTCATTCTTTTGGTAAAATTAACCATATATCCCAAAACAGAATTATTTATATCCCTTTTATGCAATTTTAAAATTTCATTTATGCAAAACAGATTTATATTATATTTATTCTTTTATTTAATTTGTTTTTATTTTTAAATACATTTCTTTTAACAAAAACAGATTTATCCTTTTGTTGCTCAAATATATAATGAGAAATAATAAAATAGAATAGGCCATATTATTTCATAATTTAATTAAACCATATTTCAAACTCGCTATGCTAATCATTTTCACACAATCACATTGTAAAAACGAACATGACCTAATGCAGCTACATGATTTAAGTGGTGTGTGCGTAATCGAGAGTTTCTCCTCTTTTACCCTGTCGAGAAGCTAACCTCCTTTTCCTCAATCACACTCTTGGCCTTCGATCTCCTTGGCCTTCGATCACCTGCCACTCAAATGCACTCAGGCGTGCAAAAATGAAAGTGTATTAGTAACCATTGTAGAAACATAAATTTTTAAACAATAATTAATCAACATTCCTATTTTACATAATGCATTCAAAATTCTTGAAAGAAAACAATTATTCGTTTCTATATTCCCATTTATCAAAACATTCACGTATCATAATTCGTATATTAAATCTCATAAAGTCATGGTCAAACATTATCTAATAAGTCATGGTCAAAATAAGTCAATGGTCAAAATAAGTCATGATCAAAATAAGTCAATGGTCAAAATAAGTCAATGTATGAGACGTGATATCCTTCCCCCCTTGAGAAGAGACATCGTCTCGATGTCTAAAAGCAAATTACATAGCAAAATTGAGATATCAGTACTTCGTAAGTCTCTATAAAAGAAAGTGTAAATATGCTAAGGTCTCAAATGAGGAAAAAGTCTGTCTATATCCTCTGCATTCTCCCAGGTGGCATTATCCACCGAATATTGGTCCCACTGGACCCTGTATTGCATAATGTCTCTATTACGCAACTTAACGTTGCGCTCTTCTAGAATCCTGACGGGTTCCACCTGTATCACCCCTGGGTCCTGGACCTGCAATGCACGCCAATCAAGGATATGAGCAATAACTGGATGGTATGGCTTAAGTACTGAAACATGAAACACATTATGTATCCGGGATAGAGCTGGTGGCAGAGCAAGCCTGTAAGCAACTGGATTCACCACCTCCAAAACATCAAAAGGGCCAACAAATCTAGCAGCCAACTTAGAGTTCTTGCCGAAAGAGATTGAACTCTTATGCGGCCGAACCCTTAAAAAGACCTTATCTCCTGCAGAGAACTGTCTAAAACTCCGGTTCTTATCTACTAGACTTTTCTGTCTATCTGCAGCCTGCTTCAACTTTTCCTTAATGATTTTCATTTGGTCTTCCATTTCTCTGAGCATCTCAGGGCCAATCACCACCCTGTCTTCTACTCTGTCCTAACTAATGGGTGTCCGACATTTACGTCCATAAAGGGCTTCAAAAGGTGCCATGCCCAAAGAAGCATGGTAGGAGTTGTTGTAAGCAAACTCCACCAAAGGCAAATACTCCTCCCACTTATATTGCTGCTCTATACAGTACATGCGGAGGAGATCTTCTACCACCTGGTTCACCCTCTCTGTCTGACCATCGGTCTGAGGATGATATGCGGAACTGAAATTTAATTTAGTTCCCAGGGAAGAGTTTAATGTAATCCAAAACCTAGAAGTCATTCGAGTGTCTCGATCTGAGATGATCGTCTCTGGCACTCCATGCAACCGGAAAATTTCCTGAACAAATTTTCTTGCTAAAACCATTGACCCATCCTTGAGATTTCCCGGAATGAAATGAGCAACCTTTGTCAATTTATCCACTACCACCAAGATGGTATCATGTCGGTTTTTAGACATTGGTAGCCCCTGTATAAAATCCATAGTGATAACCTGCCATTTATACTCTGGTACCCTATGAGGATATAAGAGTCCTGCCGGATGTACATGCTCATCTTTGACTTGCTGGCACTCTAAGCATCGGGCTACATGGGACGTAATATCCCTTTTAAGTCCTGGCCAGAAGTACAGTGGCCTAAGTCCTTCCATCATTTTTGTAATACCGGGATGTCCTGAGTATGGTGCATTGTGGAATTCTTCTAGCACCAACTCTCTCAAGTTTGCAGAACTAGGAATGTACATTCGTCCTTGGTATCTCAAAAGTCCATCTGATTCTAACATATAACCCTCATATCGACGATCAAAGGGATTTACCCCAAGGGCTTGTTTCACCTTTTCATAGTGTTCATCCCTAAAGGAGGATTGCACTACTTGTTGCCTGAAATCTGATTTTATGGTAACCATGGCTGCAAGGTGTCTCCTTCTACTCAGGGCATCAGCCACTCTGTTTTCCTTACCTTTAATATATTCAATCCCAAAATCATACTCACTCAGGAATTCCAGCCATCGCCTTTGTCGGGCATTGAGATTAGGTTGAGTGAAGATGTATCTCAATCCTGCATGGTCTGTCTTAAGTTCGAAAGGCTTTCCCAAGAGATAATGCCTCCACATTTGTAAAGCATGGACTATGGCTGCCAATTCTAAGTCATGTGGCGCATAGTTTAATTCATGCTGTTTTAACTTCCTTGACTCATAAGCTACCACTTGTCCTTCTTGCATAAGAACTGCACCTACCCCTTCTCCTGATGCATCAGTAATAACTGTAAAATGGCCATTCGGATCTGGCACAACTAGGATGGGTGCGGTAGTGAGTTTCTTCTTAAGCAGCTGAAAAGCTTTCTCACATTTATCGCTCCATTCAAACTTCTTTTCCTTCTTCTGTAGTGCAGTGATGGGGGCTGCAATTGTTGAGAACCCCTGAACAAACTTCCTATAGTATCCTGCAAGTCCCATGAAACTTCGGACTTCAGAGACATTTTGCGGGGCCGGCCAATCCATAATTGCCTTAATCTTCTCCGGATCCACTCTTACCCCTTCCGCTGAAATCACATGACCTAAATAATGCACTTCGGATTGGAAGAAGGTACATTTAGACATTTTTCCATACAGCTTATGTTCCCTTAGACGCTGCAACACAATCCTCAAATGCTTCTCATGTTCTTCCTCTGTCTTAGAATAGATCAAAATATCGTCAAGAAAAATTAGGACAAAATTATCCAGACAATCTCGGAAGACACTATTCATCAGGTTCATGAAAGCTGCAGGAGCATTACTTAGCCCAAATGGTAGCACGGTAAACTCATAGTGCCCATACCTGGTTCTGAAAGCAGTTTTGTGAATGTCTTCTTCCTTCAGTCTCAACTGGTGGTATCCTGATCTTAAATCAATTTTTGAGAATACCTTGGCATCTTTCAACTGATCAAACAAATCATCGATGCGGGGAAGCATATATTTATTCTTGATAGTGACCTTGTTAAGCATTCTATAATCAATGCACAACCTCAAGGTTCCATCCTTCTTTTTCACGAAGATGACGGGTGCTCCCCAAGGTGACACGCTTGGCCTAATAAGACCTTGCTTCAGTAATTCCTCTAGTTGGGCCTTGAGCTCAAATAATTCTGTTGTATTCATCCTGTAAGGAGCCTTAGACTGAGGTTCTGCTCCTGGAATCAGATCAATAGAAAAATCAAACACACGCTTAGGCGGGAGCTCAGTCAATTCTGTAGGAAAAACATCCTCAAATTCTTTCAGAATGGGATGATCATTAATTGAGGATTCTTTCTCATCAAGGTCCTTGACCTTTATTGCAAAGATAGAGCATCCCTTCCGACTTGCCTTTTTCAACTGCATGGCGGATACTTGCCTAAGCTCTAATGGCTTTTTAATGCCACAAAGCTCCACTTGGTTTCCTCGGTCATCGAGACACTTAATTGACTTTTCTTCACAATCTACCAGAGCTTTATGTTCAAAGAGCCAATTTATCCCTAATATCACATCGTAAGACCCTAATGGTGCAACATACAAGTTCACCTGCGTCTGAAGGTTAGGGAGTTCAAGTTTGCTGAAATACATGCATTGCTCTACCCTCTTCTCTACCCGGTTTCCATACTGAACTTTCCAAGAATTTGCCATAAAACTTGGTCTAACTGATATTTTAGTCAAAACATGAGGGTCTATAAAACTATCAGTGGCACCTGTATCAATCAGAACAGAAACAGGGCATCCAAATAATTTACCCGATAACTGGATGGGAGTTGCTTGATAATCTGCCTGGCGATTGTCAACCGCTGCATGAATATGATGCTGATTTTTGTTATTTTGCTTGTTATTTCTCTGAGGGCACACACTGGCGTAATGCTCGCCACCACAGGTATAACATCCTCCACGAAGTGCTTTGGGTTTGTCAGAAAAATCTCTCCTGTTATTATCATTCCTCTTATTGTAGTTGCCCTTCTTGTTGTTATTGTTCCTGTTTCCTTCATTGCGGTCCTGAGGACTACCATCTCTCTTCAAATTTCTGATTTGTCTGTTTTCATTCCCTTGACTGTCATGTTTACTCTGACCACCCTGATTGCGATTCCCTTGGGATTTCTTATTGCCATACTTGGCTTCCCTGCTCTTCCTATAGTTAGCAGCTTGTTGCAACTTGTGTTCCTGTTTGATTGCTAAATCAAAAACTTCATCCATGGTGGCTGGATTGTGCAGATCTATTTCATTTCCAATTTGAGGTCTAAGCCCCAAAATAAATTTTCGGACTCAAAATCTCTCATCATGCTGGTATTGGGGTGCGTACTTAAGCAAGTGAGAGAATTTCTCCCAATATTGAGTCACTGTCATGCCACCCTGTACAAGTACCTGGAATTCTGTCATTTTCTTATCAAAATGAGATTGTGGTAACCATCTCTTCCTAAATAGTTGTAGGAACTTATCCCACGTTACCTTTCCATGCATAAACTGCTTATCCGCCCTTTCATTTTCCCACCAAGTAGCAGCCTCACCGGTGAGCTGATATGAACCCCATTCAGCTTTTGTTTCATCTGATAGATTTCGTAGGGAAAAATACCTCTCCATTTCTATAACCCAAGCTTCTGCCCCATCTCCAAAGGTTCTCCCATCAAACTTCAGAGGAGCGACCTTCTTTAGGTCCTTTCCCAGCTCCTCAGCCACCCTATTTAGTTTTTCCTCCTTTCTAGGTGGTTCAATATTAGCTTCTCCTTCAGTTTCCTTTGCGTTTAATCCTTGATGGCCATCTCTCCTTCCTTGTTCTAATTCCTCAATTCTAGCCCCCTGGCTTTGCAGCAAGGCTAAAATCTGATCTAGTTTATCATTGGGACCTCCACTAGATCCACCAATTCGTTGGTACACTCTATTTTCCATTTTAGGTCACCCTGATTAAGACACAACGTCATACGTAGTTAGGCATAGGTCCTAGAGTTGAACCATGCTGCTCTGATACCAAGATGTAGCACTCGGAAAATTAAGAGTATTTTCAAACCATTTAACTCAGCATTAAAGAGAAATTAAGAGTATTCTAAATTTATTCAAACCATTATAAATAGGTTTCCAAAAAGTCAACATTTCTCATAACACTTCCAAATGAAATAAAGAGAATTTAAATTGCATTTCATAAAATAATATCATCAATGTAATGTATCAAGACATAAGTATTTCGATGACTTTCTCATATACATATATTCAACCTCACTTGGAGGAATCAATCCTTCTAATAGAACATCTTTTCTATGCTAAGTTATAAAACTTTAACCTCTCAAAATCAATGTTACATTAAATACTTTCAAAACATACTTCCATTTCAAGTTTCAACAAGAATGTCAAAATGCATATACATATACAATGGGCTTCACAAGCCAAGTCTGAATGATACATAAGTACATCAATAGCAAATAATCTTGGAACCACCAACCGCCGTGACACCTTGGTCTTCTTGCGAGCTGGGGCCAAGAATGTGATTCAGGCGCCTTTTCCGCCCAACCACGAAGTCCATGACTTCCCCGGGTCCCTTCCTAACTCGAAGGAATCCCCGGCCCTGCATAAAGGAGCCTAGCAACCCGAAACGGTAAAACAGGAGGGAACTCTCGGTGCGTGCCTGATGCCTATATGCATTTCTAACATGAAATAAACACATTTCTTGCAACAGGAGGTGGCAGAGACTCAAATAAATTTCTAGGCTTTTAAAATAAACAATCCATCTATTTCAATGGTACAGTGCTTGGCCAAGCAAAATAATACAAGTAAATGGTAGAATTAGAAAAGGTAATACTACCGTCTCTGTTTGCCCACCTTCGGCACCCTGTCCCGGAAGTTACCATAGTGAAGTAAAAATAAATACTTAACAGAAACTTAATACATTTTCATACAGGCTTCCATCATTCAATCAATTCTAAAAGAAGTGAATTTTCAGAACATTCTTTGTAATTCAGTTGTAAGATGTCATTTATTCTTTGGTAAGTGTCCCTTTGAGAAGAACATATATATATATCTTGATAATTTTCAGTGCACTAATTGATAGTAAGAACAGTGTTTTCTGTTTTCAATATGCATTTCTATTCTTACCAAGCTCAAGCTGACTGACAGTTTTAATTCCCTATTTCAATACAGGTTACAGAGTAAAAATAATATACTGATACAATGCAATTTATTCAGAAATTCTGAGGTTTGAAAGATAATCTTTCATTCACATTTCATGTTGTATTCCTTTTAACATATTCAAGGTACTTTTCAGTTTACATGGTGTCTCAAAAACATTTCTGTCCTTGTTTCAGGTTTAGCAATTCAAAGATATTTGTATATATTCAACAGAATTCATACTACTTTCTGATACATGGCTTTTCAAGACAATTCTGTCCTTGCTTCAGATTTAACAATTCAAAGATATTTATATATATTCAACAGAATTCATACTACTTTCTGTTGCATGGCTTTTCAAGACATTTCTGTCCCTGCTTCAGGTTTAACAATTTAGAGATATTTGTATATATTCAACAGAATTCATACTACTTTTCTGGAAAAGAGTTTCCTATTTCAATTTGTATTTGGCACAAAATCAACAGAGTTCATACTATTTTCTGGATATGAGTTTCCTGCTTCATAATGCATGGGTATCTATTTATATATGTATATATATATATATATGTATGTATGTATGTACAGTCAATTTGTATATGTATACATATATATATATATATATATGTGTGTGTGTGTGTGTGTGTGTGTGTAGAAATTCATGTTCAGCTGTGTATAATTCGAAATAAGAAATTCTGGTTTTTAAATCTGTGCAACGAATTCACTGGCCGTGCACACAGAACAGGGTATTTTACATGGTTTCCTTACTGGCATTGAGCGACCAAAAGGCTCAGGATAGCCCTTGCCCCTCCCATGGGGAGGGGGCGGGCTGTGAGGGGCTCGCGCCCTCTCCACAGGCCGCAGCCTGTGGAGGGCGCGAGCCTCCCATAGTCCACGACCTTCCCATGGGGAGGGCAAGGGAATTAATCCCTTAGCAATTTCAAAACTCAAGAAAAAAAAGAAAGACATTCGCCCAGTATAAACTGCATTCGGATTTATCTCAAGACATTTTGGTTTTTATTTAGATGACAGAATTTTTAAACAAACCAGATATGGAGACATATAATTGTAATTGCACTTGAGAAAAATGCAGACTTGCCACAGAATGAAAACCCTAACTCTGAAGAAGGAATGTGTATTCTATAATTGCAACACAGAGTAGTAAGCTGATACCCAGATTTCAAAACGAATTTGGAAAAATTTCACAGATGTTTGCACTCTAAACAGGGGATAAAACATGTCCTACTGCAGTTTTTTTACAATCAAATTAAAAGAAGGCATAGCAATGAAGAGAACCTGGCACGATTTGCTTCCAATACAGTTGTTCCACAATACCTTGTTCGCCTCTGACCCTGAGCTCTTCGATATGATTCAATCCAAAATTCTCTTTTCTTTCTTAAAGCCCTCTTCCTCTTTTTCGAGGATCATGCATAAAATTTCCAGATGACAGCAGTTTCCAAGGATTGCCACATGCCCAGCGAATTGTTGGTTTTGAGACAGAATTTTCCAGAGCCCAATGCTCTCTCGGGCTGTTCATTCTTCATTCTTTTGGTAAAATTAACCATATATCCCCAAAACAGAATTATTTATATCCCCTTTTATGCAATTTTAAAATTTCATTTATGCAAAACAGATTTATATTATATTTATTCTTTTATTTAATTTGTTTTTATTTTTAAATACATTTCTTTTAACAAAAACAGATTTATCCTTTTGTTGCTCAAATATATAATGAGAAATAATAAAATAGAATAGGCCATATTATTTCATAATTTAATTAAACCATATTTCAAACTCGCTATGCTAATCATTTTCACACAATCACATTGTAAAAACGAACATGACCTAATGCAGCTACATGATTTAAGTGGTGTGTGCGTAATCGAGAGTTTCTCCTCTTTTACCCTGTCGAGAAGCTAACCTCCTTTTCCTCAATCACACTCTTGGCCTTCGATCTCCTTGGCCTTCGATCACCTGCCACTCAAATGCACTCAGGCGTGCAAAAATGAAAGTGTATTAGTAACCATTGTAGAAACATAAATTTTTAAACAATAATTAATCAACATTCCTATTTTACATAATGCATTCAAAATTCTTGAAAGAAAACAATTATTCGTTTCTATATTCCCATTTATCAAAACATTCACGTATCATAATTCGTATATTAAATCTCATAAAGTCATGGTCAAACATTATCTAAATAAGTCATGGTCAAAATAAGTCAATGGTCAAAATAAGTAATGATCAAAATAAGTCTGGTCAAAATAAGTCAATGTATGAGACGTGACAAACTTGCAGAAATATTTGTAACGAGAAGAAAGCGTAAAGGATGAAAAGTCGCGAGTCTTAATGACTGATGAGATGTCTTCTGGCAAAGGTAGATGGATGCGAACGACGATCCCCCTGGAACATTCAAAGCGGCTTAGCGGGAGCGGTTTTCAAGGTCGAGGACAGAACACGTGGTGTCTTAATGGCAGATTTGAGGGCTGCGAGTTAATGCGGTCGTTGTAAAAAAATCCGAAGGCCATGCCTAGGAGCGAGCTTTCACTGACATGAGCAGGGTATGCATATTTAATGCCTCATTAACTTCATTCCAAAACGTTTTCTAGGGCCAACGTGTCCAGACACCGACTCATTTTTGTAAACCCTAAGGCAGGGGCCGACACTTTGTGGTTGATTGTATATATGGCATTTTTGCCTCTTTGTAAGGGGGGTTCTTCTGATGCTTTTCGAAAGTTTGTGACTTTTGCAGTCCTTTCTCAGATTAGCAAACTTTTGTAACTCAATTTTGGAGATGAAATTCAGTAAAGACCTTGATTATTATTGATTTGAAGCTCTTGCCTACTTTCTCTTTGCATTTTTGTGTTCAGTCAGCTGATTGATCAAGCTTTTAGTGAGGTAATGTTTATTCTTTCGAGCTTTGTCTCAGATTTTAGAACCTGTATGCAGAAATTATGTTTTTTGCAGGTTACAAATTGTGTCAAAAGATGTAAAAATGAATTTTAGATGTGAAATTAACTTTCCTTCTAGGAATCTTAGCACCAGGACCTGTTTGTGAAACACTTTTGCAAAAATATATATAGAAGTGAGTTGTGCAAATTTATCTTCAATCATTGCAAGCAAGTGTATTAAGTCTGGTTTCAAATCCAAGTAACGTTTAGGTGCATCACCATAGGGTTTAGTTTTAATTTTAAAGCATTCTCCTTCTCCCTTTTCCTTTCAAAATCAATAGCTTTAGGTGATGGCACAAAGGAAGCCGGCCTTCTCCGGAGGTTGACCTCTGTTTATAAGAAACCCACATCTTTAGAGGTCTTCCCATGTTACACTGAGGTGTTGAACATCAGGTTCAACAAGGGTGCAATTTCAGGTGATAATAGTCACATTGTTAGGAGATTTGGGAGAGTTTGTACTTGCTAGAGCAGAATCTTACCAAGCTGGCCGCTAGGGTTTGAGACCCATTTTGGATGTGTTTTTTCTGATTTTGGATTCTAAAGATTTTATTTTATTTCCTAAGCTGGGCAATCTGATTTGGAAGGCTATTTGGAGTCATTTGGAGCTGTCTATGTTTTTCTATAATTTTTGCAGCATTGGGATAACTGGGGTTTGGCACTTTTTGGGTCAAATTTTTATTCCATCTTGGAGGTGTCTAGGGTTTGAATGTGGATCAGTTTTGGGCATCATTTCCAAGTAATCTTTATAGGAAAATTCTCTAAAAATCAATCCTTAATCGGCCATTATCCTCTCCATATCATAGTGCATGTTGTCTACCATTGCTACATGGTATGTAGGTATGTTTGCATTGCCAATGTACTTCATTCTATATTGAAATCTGACCTGTTGTGACCTATTTCACACATCACCCCATTGCAAATGGGGACCCTCAGTGGTTTGCTTTTAGGGTTTAGCTTTGGGTTGCTAGTTCATAAGTTCTTTTGCTCTGAGAGTTTCAAGTTAGAATTTGGAGTTATCACTCGAGCCAAGTAAACCCTAAACTATGCTTAGACGTCATGGAAGTGCTTAGAAGGTCCGGAAGACGAGGATCGCTTGTGCTTTGAGTCAATTCTGACACTTCCTATTTTCTAGGGATTTTGCTTTTTGCTTTTTCCATTTTTGGCATTTTTGGACCAATCTGGGACTTACTATTTTTAGAAATTTTGCTTTTTGCTTTTTTTCTATTTTTGGAAATTTCTATTTTTAGAAAGTCAACCTAGGGTTTGGGTCTCATAGGTCATGGTGTCAGCGTTTCATTTTTAAAATCAAATTTTTGCACCTCCGGGAAGAAATATGAGAAGCAAAGCAAAAATCATGAAAAATCAAGCAAAAAGCAAGTAAAAAGCAAGAAAAATCATGAAAATAAAAAGAAAATCATATGGTTGGATGATCCAAAAAAAGACAAGCATGAAATTCATGGCGCCCAATGGTAGAGATTCAGCATGGCATAAGTTTGAAGAAATTTGAGGGAGAAATGAAGATGGCAAAGGCACAACAAAGTCCGCCATGCCAAAATAAGGAATGGAAAGGCACGAGGAAAGTTTGCCCAACCTATGGCAAGACCTCGAAGTCCGCTTAGAGTATGGAAAAGAATTCTTGAAGTCCACCATGTTAAAGGATTTTGTAAGACAAGCCTCCAAGTCCGCCCTTACCTTTTGGAATGAAGTCACCAAAGTCCGCCCCACCTTGCAAGCAACATGGAAAAGAAAGTATGAAGTCCGCCATGCCTTGGAAAGAAATTCACCAAGTCTGCCTAGGCATTGAGGAACATTTGGAAAAACATTAATGAAGTCTGCCTAGGCATTGAGGAACATTTGGAAAAACATTAATGAAGTCCGCCCTTGCATTTGGAATGAAAGTCAAGAAGTCCGCCATAAGAAGATGAGCAACATGGAGAGAAATTCTTGAAGTCCGTCATAATGATGGCACAAAACAAGCAAAGTCCGACTTAGACACTAAGGAAAGATGGCAAAGGTATGAGAAAGTCCGATTTTCCTTGATCTAGGCATGTCCAAGGAAAAGCAAAGTTCGACTTAGCATAGAAAGCAACATCCAAACCAATGGCAAGTCCAACTTTGCCTAAGAAATGAGGTCCAAACATGAGTAAAGTCCGAACTTGGAAGGAAAAAGAGATAAAAATCCATGGAATTAAACAAAATTCGCCAAAATAAATAGAAATACATGGATAAAATAAAATATTAAAGATTGGAAAATTGAAAATCCACACATAAAACCTTTAATTATTTTCCAACACTTAGCTAAAATTCAAACTCCAAAGAAAAATCTAAAGATATTGGCTAAAGATGACACTTGGATAAAATTTAGAAACTTGCCTCGAAGATTTTTGGTAATTGGAAACTTGCCTTGGCAAACAAGAGAAAACAAGTCTAAGTTCGATGAACACAAGAGAAAAGGATGAAATTGCTAAAATAAGTCGAACTTCTCAACCTTATAAGGAGTTTCAACAAGTCATTTTCAACTCACAAGTTCAATTGAAAGGAGAATTAAGCTCTCTTCAAATCACAAGAGATAGAATTTTTGAGAGGTAGAATTTTTTGAGAGATAGAATATTGGAGATTGAGTGATTTTTCAAGGTGAAGAACAAGGAAATAAGTGAAAATTCTGAATTGGGGAAAATTTTCAAAGAATTAGCTTGCTTTTTCAGTGACAAACAAAATTCTCAAAGTTTGAAGCAGAATTACCATCCAAGATTATAATTCCAGAATTTAGAATCAAAATTTGATGGAATTTTTTATTCTACTTTTGTCTTTATTCAGTCTCGAAAGATTTACTAAGTGTTTTTATTTTCAGCTTGATTTTTCGCAGAATCTAACATTCAACGGGTTGAAAGTTAAAATTTTCGAGAGAAAGGTTAAAGAAAATCAAAATTAAAGTTTTAAAACTAATATATTTTCTTTTTCTTGCAGGTTGATGACCACCCATGGAGAACCTTCGAGAAAGACACAGATGAAGTTCGCAAGCAAAGGAGTTCAACCAGAATCGAAAATTAACTCTAAGTGGTAGAACGTCACGGACACAAACCTAGGACATGTGGACTTCGAGGAGTTCAAGAAGAGGATGTATGGACTAGACGGACTCCTGCCGACAACAATTGCTTGCCGGATGATGCAGAATGGTATCGTTCAAGCAGCTGGATTTCCTCCGATTGTGGAATGTGTTGAGCTGATAATGGAGTGTGCCAGACACTACAACCCGCAAGAGAGACAAATCATTGCACCTGATGGAAGAATTTTGGCACATCTCGGAGAGTTGGCTATCTAGGAAGCATTCGGCATTCCCAGCTACAATAGGACTTCATATAAGACCAAAGATGATGCAAGGAGACTCTTTGAAGACTGGATGGATCAATGTACAACCAACATCAACAAGTCATGGTTACAAAAGCCAAGGGCCTCTATTAAGAAGATGCCAAAGAAGTTACTCCGGACAGACTTCAAAGAAGACTATGGTGATATAATTTTGCTTTTGAACAGGATAATTGGCATCCCTCAAGGTGCTCCATTCGAGACATGGATGTACTTCTTCATAGATGAGATCATGTCAGGCGTCAGAATGTTCAATTGGTCAAGGATGATCAGTGACAACATCCATGAGCAGCTGGTGAATTTGGAGAGGACTAAATCTTTCTATATGAGTTCTTATGTTATCTATCTGCTGGCAAGGACCTACAGATATTCAGGATTGATCTGTAGAAGTGTGGTAGGCAATGGAGAGAATGAGTTCAAGTCATATGATTGCTACCCCCAGTTGCAGCTATCTGAGAAATCTCATTTCAGAAGAGCACATGATGCATTCTTGATGTACATTACAAGGATATTGCAAGGAGGAATGCATCAAAGGTTAAACCATGAGGCTAAGAGCCTTATCAACAAGTATGGATCCTGGTACATCCAGTTTCCAAGATTCACCTACATCAGAATTCAGGGATTCACAGGATGTCCTTTTAGGCTCCCAATTTATCCCACCAACAAAATGATCTTGCTGGAGGTTCTTAGGCAGCTAGAAACATATCAAAACTTCCAGAGAGTAAAAAGCAAGGAAGCCATCACTTTTGTAATGTCCCCTTTTCGACGGAAACACTTAAACCTTAATGTTGCATTCAAAGTGTTTCTCAAAGAGACATTAGAACGTTAGAGATCAATAAATTTCAATGACAACATTGAATTGGATCGAAGATGAAATAAACCGAACCAATTTTTTCAATTTTTCAATTACAACGAGCAGAGCAATACACAATCGTTAGGGTTAGCACTTAAACCAAACGATGCGGAATTCAACTCTAACCAAGAATATACACTAGGATCCCGAGTTGGGCAAGGTGTGAACATATGGTCAGAGGATCTCAATGCAATGCTGAATAGGAACTCTAACCAAGAATGCGCCGGATGACGACGAGCATATGGTCAGAGGGTCTTAATGAAATGCTGATACAAAGAACTCTAACCAAGAATGCGCCGGATGACGATGAGCATATGGTCAGAGGGTCTTAATACAATGCGGATACAAAGAACTCTAACCAAGAAATGTGTCCGAGAATGACGAGCATGTGGTCAGAGGATCCCTACCAACTATTATGCTGAAGTAACTCGACGTCAAGAATGTGCTTTCCAACCCGAGATGGAATTGGAGCTACCATATGACGGAGATGCTAAGTATTACAATGCAATTAAGGAAAATAAGTGAGAATGCTAACAGTACTACTGTTCAACTTACAACATGATAGAGAATGTCTTGCTACGAACATGAATCAAGAGTTAAATAGTGCTGCAACAATATATTGAATCTCCTTTACTGGATAAGGAAGCTTAGATCAAAAACTCCACTCTAGAGACCAACTTGACAATCTGATTTTTGACAGTCCTGTTTTTCAAATGCATAAACAGCAGCCCTAAAACTCACTATTTTGCTCACAACTCACTCCAAACTCACTCAAAATCCCTGAGACAAAATGCATAATGATCCTAGGATGATGGCGCCCAAGATTGAATCACAAAAACTAACCAAAAGACCTCATATAATTTATGCACGAATTTCAAGGCAGTCCCAAATGGTATGGCCCTCAAGGAAGGGCGATTTGCTTTTAAAAATTCAATACTTCATCAAAAGATCTGCAAATTAGAGGAAAGGGTCACCCCTCACAGACAAAGAGATAAATGCAATACCCAGAATGATTCTTTTTGTATTTTTCGACTTATGAATAAAAACAACAATCAGCTATAAGGAAGAGGCAATTCCAGAATTTCACTAATATGCATAAAACTGAACTACAAAGCCACACAACTACTACAATGCAGAAATCTCACTACAAGTCACTCAAACTACAACTACCTCATCACTAGTTGCTATCTCTCAAGCAAGAAGCAATGCCAAGCTAGGAGGCATACATTCCTCGAAGCAGTCCCAATACCATTCCGACAGCATAACATTCCTGTAGACAAAAGATGCCCAAATGAAGACCGAAGACTTCCTTTTATAATTTTGTGAAGACCCCTCCAGAAGCTTCTAGAAACCCTAATTCTTTTCCCTCCAAGAAAAAGCGTCACTTTCTTCAAGGCTTCATTTTTGACTTTAATGAAATTCATCTCTTCAAGATAGGCGTCCAACTTAAAGCTTCAATTTTGACCTTAATAAATATAAAATTATCTCAAAGAGGCGCCACCCCTTAAAGACCACCTTTTTAACACAACATTAAGTTATGAGACTAGGCCAAGGGGGTATTATAACATTAAAATATAACATTATTTAAATGAAATGAACTTATCTCTCCGAAAATGCATCCCAAGGCCAAAATTGAACAAACCAACTGAGTCGACTGAAGAGGAAAGCCAACTGTGCCGAGAACGACAGGACCACTGCCAAAAATAGAATTTACTAAAAATAGTAAATTCTTGAAGGTGCTTGGAATGCCAAGAAAAACACACCACTGCGAAGCTCTCTGAAAACCCAAAAAGAATCCGCCATTCAATCATCAATTCACAAGCAATAGCAACCTCCAAAACACGAAACCCTAATTTCACCTTCCGAGTAGCCTACGGGTCTTCGGAATAGGCCAACAGTCAACTGAAAAGATCATGCTTGAGAAGGGGACATTATAGAAGATGATATGATTGTTTCATCCTTGTCAAAGGATTATTCATTTCCTCCCTATAACTCACTCCGAATAATTCTCTATAATATACTTCTTGAATATATTGGATATTAAACATCTTTCGAGATCCCATCGATGGAAATCTATTAAACCCTTTTAACATCATAGCGAATAAATAGAATTATTATTTATAAGGTTCAATAATTTCCACAAGCATTGTTATTAAATAACCGTGAATAATATTATATATTCATATATCTATATTTACCAAATATGTTAATCAATATATGAATTATATATGATTACATTATATTTAATATATTTTTATTTATCTTAAATTTATATTAAACTTATATCTCAAACACCAATCCTTTACTAAATTCAATTATTATCATTTACTCATTCTTGATTAGTCTTTAACCTAACTTGTAATTGTTTATTTTACAACCAAAATCTCTTACCTTCTGCCCTAATCGATCTGCTGATGCTCTTCTCGTCTCTTTCCCCACCAATTCATAGAATATGATTTTATAAAGGTTCCATGTTCATGGTGAAGACTCCATCTCTAGGTTCGTTGTCTTTTATTTCCTTTTTTTTTCCATAGATACTGATTAATCTTTTCAATGCTGCCCGTGTTTGGGTAAAGCATTAAATAATTGCTGCCCAATATTCCAACCGCTGACTTGATATCCCCTTCCAGACGATGTCCTCTGTTCCTTCAAATTATATTCTAATTATAGGGAAAGAGCCATCTATTCAAAGGTCACGTCCCTTGCTACAGATCCTTAAACCTTGCCTTTTCAAAGCGAGACGTCCTCCTTGTAAAGAAGTAATGGTTGCTTTTCAATTGCTTGAGTTAGTAAAGATTTTAACTAAATAATTGGCTTTGACAACCCTCATGTGAATGTCCGCCATCAACAATATAATCCTCATATCCTCACAAAGCTACGATGGTACTAGGAATAAATAATTGTGGGTTGCATATTCTTTAGCGACACTCCTCCATCTATGTCAACATCAAGACACAACAACAGACTTTAGAAGAGCCGTGAGAGTCCATGGTGGTGGTATGCGTCATGCCCATCTGAAAATCATGATATTCGTTTAGGGATATATGCCGACACCACTTAGCTATATGCGATTTGGATTGTCAAACTCTTATTTAGATATAATTTGCACTAATCGCCCAGCTTGTAATAATATATTATGCTTATAGTGTTATCATTTATAAATGATATTTAGGTTCTCTTCATTTTATTACTTTTATTCTTAGATGTTTGAGAGTTGATAATGCATATCATTTTTTTATTATAATGATTATTACCTTATGGTAATTATAATTATAATAATATTATTAATATTTCTTTTATACTTTTAATATGTATTTTATATTTATAATAATTATAGTTGTTTAATAATGATAATTTATCTATTATATCATAATAATATTTATGATGTTATTTATAATATTCATAATTATAATATTGTTTTGGACAATTACAATGGTAAAATATCAAATGGTTACTATTTTAATTATGTTTCTTAATTATCTAAATGTTCGATTTCGGGGACATGACAACTTTTCCATTCTTTATTGGAAATATGGAAGAATCTTGCCCATCGGCACAGGCAGCTGAAAGTGCCAGGTTAGAGATGCAATGGTATCCATTCACTTCATATAGGTACAGAGCTGATTTTGACCCTCACCATCACATCGGGGCCATGAATGGAATAAAATACAAACACAAGGTAGACCTGGAGGACTACTGGGCGAACGTTGTAGATGAGTATGACGTCCGGAAAAGACTATGGTCCAGATTGTCGGTCAGCTTAATCAAGACAACTGAGCTCTTCCGTGTACTAGATCAACTTGAAGATGATGGCGAATATATTCAGCTAGGTTTTGATGAGAGTCGGTCTCTTCTTCCCGTAAGATGGTCAGAACCGGAACTTGCAGACTTGACCACCTTCATGAGGCTAGTCATCAAGTATTCACAATGGTGGACAGATCAACAGATCCAGGAGCTGCGGTGGAAAAATGTGAATCTGACTTACAATCTAATGGGTGAAGCAGAATCCTATTCTTCAAACGTTGGTGTGTCCCAAGGTGATGAGTCGATCGAGAGCACCAATCCTAGGAAAAGGAAGGAGGTAAAAGGAAAAAAGATTGTGGATGAAGAACCTACTCGAAATAAGCAAAGTTCAGAGCCTCTTCATTCTGCGAACATGAACGGGATATTAGATATTGATGAGTCATTGGGAGACATAAGGATTCCTTCTCCCATTTCTATCCAGCCAGAGGATGATGAACCACCATCTCCCACAGGCACAGAGATACGAGAGTCTGAGAATGAAATTGATACTCTGGACAGTGAATTCCAAGAAGGAATGATTTATGCCCTCAAAGGAATTCAAGATATTCAATGTACGTAAGATATTTAGGAGGAAGAAGGCACCGAGCAACCTACCATCCCTGATTGGCTGAAAGAGAGATTGAAGATAAAAGAACAAACAAAAATTCTAGAGGAAGATGATATGGCTGATTTCTTGGCCAAATTGGAAGCAGTTAATGTAAAGAAGCCCGCTAGAACATCTTCCACCATCCAAAGAGATGAAGCCGGCCATCGCACAATGCAAACTGTTGTGCCGACAGTTGATAAGTCAAGAGAGGATATTGCTCCTCAAGAATATGCCATTACCACTGTTGACTTGGGCCCAACCACAAAAGGTCAGGAAGTGGAAGACTTGGATAATTCAGTTGCTTCTATCAAAGCGAGGCTAGAAAAGGAAGTAGCAAAGAGAAAGGACTACTAGAAGGAAGTTGAACGCCTAAAAGAATATATTCAGAATTTAACCAAGCCTCTTGATCAAGCCAGCTCAGCGGTTCCCCCATTGATGAACTCTTCCCAGGAGACTTTAGAAGAAGAAAGGACCATAGCCAAAGAAACCAAAGAGTGGATAATCAGCAAAAGTGAAGAAGTGGCTGTATTTGTAGAGAAACCGATGTTGGCATATGGGAAAAATTCCTCTTTGCTTTCGAGGATTGCAGCTCTGGCAGAAGCGTGGGACAATGCTCAGAATATCCAAGATAGAATTATTCCATGTCTCAAAGTGCTGAGAGGAGTTCCGAAGCAGGAACTAGTCGATGGAAAAGTTATTGCAATAGGTGCAGCATACGACTTCAATAGTTGGTACTGCGCGCTGGTTGCACGTAATGAAGTCTTAGAGAAGGTGAAGGTTGATACTATTAGAGTTGAGGAGTGAACGAAGGAAATTTGGAACAAGATTCTACTTGTGGCTGCAGATGCACTTGAAAAAGAAATTGTTTGAGCAAACGACATGCAGCTTGAAAATCTGAGGCATAGAGTTCGAGAAATTTTCTTCCCCACCACTGGGCCGATCCTTAAGCAAAATTTGACTAAGGCAGCCGACTTCTGGACCATCTGGCATGCCTTCCAACGACAAGAGTCAGAGTGGGAAATTACTTTCGTGGAATGTGCGCATGATTTGGACATACTAGAATACAAGGTCAATATGCTGCCACTTGTCATGATCGAGGAAGTAAGCACAATAGTTTCTAGATTCATCCAATATAATGCCACTAAGGAGGATAAGGATGTGCCCCCTCAAAGATAGCTCCTCATGCCACTTCACTCACTGATTACTCACTGATTACTGATTGTTATTCTGGGAAACCCTAGTTAGGGTTACTTTGTTTTAATCTCTGCCATTGATCTTGGATCAATCTTGGTTGTCTATTTCATTTCGAAAACTCTATATAAACTCTCATTCTCTCATTTCATTGTATGGGAGAGTCTCTTATGAAATTGTTGCTCATAACTACTTTGAGAATAAAAGTTCATATTGCATGATTTGCTTTCAATCCTTCTATTGTCAAGTGGTTGCATGGTTACATATTCTTCTTCCACCTAGAATAGATTAAAGTAGTATTTGATTTGAATGCATGTTAGATGAATGATAGATTGGTGAAACTTTTGCTCATACTTTCTTTGAATGGATGATTTTCGTTCAATGCATAAAGTTAGACTGAGCTTATAATGTGGATGCTTTAATGCTTACTTTGAATAATATTGTTCTCTTGATGGTATCATTCATGGTAAAGAAACCTTAAGCACAAATCCTAGAAGATTTCACTTGCTTTGTGTAGTTGTTGTTAGCGTGGCGAAGCAAAGTATTGTTCTTAGTTTCACTCAATTCGTATTGTCTCTTGATTTCATAGGAATAGTATAGGACTTCTAAACCCTCGTCCTTTTTTCCTTTTTTTTTTAAATCTCAAAATTGAAAATCCCAAAAAGAAATAGAGCATTCAATGTCAAATCCACCTAAGTCCTCACTTATGAGTAATTTGTTAATATAGGTCCCTTTGTGTTACCGACATATCACAACGCCCATTGAGCTTATCGACACGTCAAGACCTGATTGAAGAAACATTAGAATTGCCATATGATCTTTTTTGCAATCTTAGCATATGTGGTAGTTTTTCGAGAGAGGATAGAGCATCTTTGGACTCTTTATTCTAGAGTGTTTGGTGTGTCACAAAACGCACACCAACAAGACCAGAATAGCTTGCTGTTGTAATCAGATCAAAACCTTATTAGGTCTGATGTACATTGTTTTAAAGGAGAAATAAGAAGCTATTTATGTTCTTTCATGTTGTATTTCAATATATGTTTGTATGTTGTTGTTTCATGTCCTTGCATGTAATGTCCCCTTCTTAGCTAGTTCCAGTTGCAGAGAGATTAGTCTATCATTTTGACCCTCATAGGCTAATATATATGGATAGAGGGTCCTCAAAGGCAGTTACTTGGTCAATGGCGACATTACTTCTCTCCAGTACCTTGCTTGGTTCAGGATTAGGCCTTTGCAGTGGTTTTTGGGTTTAGATTGGCATACTTACTATTTATAGTAAGTCATCTTGGCAGCCGAGTTCAGTGTTACTATAGTTAGTAGGGCACTTGGACATATGGTGATTTCAGTTTCGATCCCGGTTCTTAGTTGGCTTGGAGGAATAAGGTTTATTATACGAGTTATATTATTTAATTATTAATAAGGTGACTTTATTAATAATTAATCATAAAAAGCATAATATAAGTTTATAATTGCTCGTTATGTTAAAGGGGGTCCATGGGTCATTAAAAAGGGGGCCACTTATAAGCATTTACTTGGGCGCCCATTTCAAAATAATATTTAATGATCATAAGGTGTGAACTTAATATTAATTTAATGGATTTAAAATGCTTTTAGGAGGGATCGACCAAGTGAGGGAAATATATATTGGAGCCCAAGAATGAATCGAGCATCCATTATGCATTTGATAAAATATTATCTTTTGGAGTTCTTGGCGTATTGTGAAGGAGACCAAGGGTTTTCTGCAACCAGCATTGGAGAACGAGACTTCTTCAGTGTTTCAGCAATCTGAGGTAGTGAAAGATCCATTGAAGGTTTGCAAATAGATTTGTCATCACTCAGGAGGCAAAACAGAGCATATTTGTGAAGAGACATTCAGGGGTTTGAGGCAGATTGACTGATAAAATCATAAAAGAAAAAGGGGCTGCAAATATTAATTGCTATCTCACATTTCCAGGCCGTATAGCAGCATTATCTCAAGCCGTACCAACAGCTACAACTAAGGCGTGTTCTTTGGTGGTTAAAACGCGCAGATTGAATGATAACATCATAAAAGAAAAAGGGGCTGCAAATATTAATTGCTATCTCACATTTCCAGGCCGTATAGCAGCATTATCTCAAGCCGTACCAACAGCTACAACTAAGGCGTGTTCTTTGGTGGTTAAAACGCCCTTCTATTTGTGTATAGGTCAATCTCCTTGTGGGCTCCTAGGTCAATAAAGGTGTTTGGCGTCAATTTTGAGGTGGAGAATTCAGTTTTGGAGGCAAGCTATACACTTCAAGGAGCTATCTCTTTGCTGCAATCACTTTCAAATTTTCAAATAATTAGGGCTCTGGATTTCGGGTATGGATTCCTTGTAAAAGTTTATCAAGATAGTCTAAATAAAAGATATCTTCTTTGCACTATTAGTTTCTTGTTCCTTAGCATTTTGTACATTTCTAGCTTTTGCTTCTTGCCTGACATTATTTTAAAAAAATACAAAAAAAATATATATTGCTTGAAAACACAAAAATTGCAAAACATCAAAAAACAAACAAACCTTCATCATTCAACATCAGTTTTCAAAGGTTAGAACCAGTAGGGCTCTTACATTGCACATCAAAACATAAAGTGTTAATCAACAAATAAACATCCAAAACCCTCAGCATTCTCAGAAAATCAGACTGCATGCAAAGTGGGCAAAATGCCAAACAACACAAATTGAAAATTTAGGGTAGAATAAGTAGGGGTTCTTACAGTGGTATTAGAGCATGCATGATTATTTATGTCAATTGCAGAAATTTAGAAAATATTCCATTGGGAATATTACAGTGGTATCAGAGCTATGCATCCTGCCAGCCTGAGGGTAACAGTGGAAAGTTGTTTCAGTTTTCCCTTTGAGTGACAAACACTTGTCTATTTCAGTGGTAGCTGATAATCAGTTGGGAAAAATGAAGTCAAATCAAGAACTCATGATAGAGCTTTTGCAAGTCTTTCATAGTTATCAAAAGAATCTAACGACATTGTTAGAACATCCTGAAATATTAAGACCTCTTTTCGCAAAGGAAAAAAAAGAAAACACTATGGTGGGAAAGAAAGAAGAATTGCTTCCTCGTGATTCACAGCCTACAGGTGAACCTAAGAAGAGAAAAAACCAGTTGAGGAGAGAACAACATTGTTTCACATGTCAAGGTGTTTGCACATCTAATCATACATGTGAAAGTCCTAATGAAGATGAAGCTATTTTCACAGGTTACAGGTTCACTTCAACAGGATGATGAAAGGGATGAAGAAGAATCACTTGTTTGTGACTTGTAGGCCACAAGTGATCATGAGGGAAGCAAAAACTTGTCATCATGTGAAAGTCCTAAAGAAGATGAGACCATGTTCACAAGCTCACTTCTGCCATATGAGAGTTTGGATCAAGAGGAATCACATATTGCACCCTTGAGTCTTTAGGTTGATCACAAAGTGGAAGAGAATGCAAACATGGATCGACCACTTGGAGATGTTGAAAACATGACACAAAGGTATGACAACAATTCTGATTTTTGCAACAACAGTCATATTTCCTTGCATCATGATGAGATAACAGCCATTTCACATGAGGAGATGGTATTGTAGAGTCTTCTAATGTTGGTACTCAAGATTTGGGTGTTAAAGATGAAATATATGTTGTGGATTCATGCCACAAACATTCTAATTTTGTATATCAGACCTTGGAAGATGTGAACAAGACACAAGTTTTGTGTGAGGGGTGGTTACAAAGAGCTAAGAAGGAAAAGTTGATGGCTGCCCAAGCAAGACAACACCTTTAGGAAATCAAAGAACAAGTCAATCATATAGATCAAGCAAGACAATAAGTGAAACCTATCTTCAATTATTATTTCTTCCAAGGGAAGAATGTGTAGAAGTTGAGGATGAAAAGGAGTGTGAACAAGAGAAGAAGTATGATTCAAAAAATTCTATTTGTGTATTTAATTTACAGCTTAAGTCTCATGAGTTACCTCTAGTTGAGAGCCCATTAAAGGCTCAAATCATAAAGTTGGGTGGAGTAGTTGAACACACACTTAGTGGATCAACCACTAATGTTATGACTACACATGTGTATGAAGTCATGGGTAAGGCAGATTTGGGTTGGTCTGTGAGCATTCATGACACACTTAATGAGGTACAACCCTCTCATGTCGATGACTTTATGGTAGAGTATGTAGTTGCTTTATTTCAGAGATTCGTGATGCATACCATGGAGACACTGGCAACTCTTGGGCATACTTTTGAGGTGAAGATGAACTATGACACAAGCACTTGGAGTTTGCACAATGATGTTATTTAGAACTTTTTGATCAAGTGTCCAGATGAGAAACCACTAATTGTTGCACCCAAAAGTATTTTGTGTTCTTGGATGACTGAATTCAAGAAAAGGCTAGTGGAGGAGATTCCTGTGCACAATTTATATGAGGATGATTGCCAGATTTGGGATCTAGGAATTTGCATGATTAATGGAATGCTTCTCAGGTTGTTGCAAAATGATAGTTATATTAGAGTAACGCAGCAGATGGGTGCAACAGTATTTCAGAGATGGATATAGGATCCTGGTATTCAATTTTGGCGTATAGGTGTGGATTGCTTGAGTGCAAGCAATCTCCGGGAAGGGAAGGACTGTAATGTCCCCAAATTTGTGGTAAAGTGACTTAATTAATTTAATTGATTAACTTGCTGTAGAAACCCCTTGGTTCCCCTATTTCTGTCTCTGACTGTTTTTCTGAAGTTTTGGTTTTTTTGTGATTTTTGGGGTTTTTGCATAAATATGGTAAAATGCGATTTTGCTAGAAATTTGAAATAAATTCAATAAAAATCATATGACTGCGGAAATAATAGTATCTATTGTAAATACTGATTCTTGTACATTTATTTGCCTTCCGGAATGATTACAAAGAGGATCTACTAACATGCAAACTAAAAACAATGAATCTTTTATTAAAGAACCTGGCAATGTTGCAGCATTAGATGATCTTTTGATGTGGTACGGCTGAGAAGAAACATGCACTCCTCCTTCTACCAGATGCTACGCAATAACCCTCTTGATATCTGCGCCCTAGCAGGTGAAGTAAGATGTTGAAGACTGAAGGCGTTTTTCCTTTGGAAGTGAAAGTACGGCTTTTGTGAAAAGGTACGGCCTGCTGCAGGAAAGGTACGGCTGTGTACAGCAGTAATAAATAATATAGTACGGCCTTCTATGAATCTCCAAAATAACAATAAACTAGGCGCTTTGATGAATAAATGTCTTCTGGTTGAGATCCCTGAACAAAACCTCTGATAAAGAATATTCTATGAAGTTCTATGATTTCCTCTGGATGAAGAAACCTCTGTGCTGGCAATAAATCAGGTGTTATTTCACACCCTCTGAACTGCTTCCAATGGAGATGGCTCGTTCCCCAAGGAATTCGAGACTGAAACCCTAAAGCTTCTTGCTCAGACCAAACTTGATCAATTTCCCAATTCAATAATCACATAATGGCTCAAAACCCAATGCAAATGCACTATATCCCTCAAAAGTGCGATTTCCTCAAAAATAGGGAATATTAAATAATTCGAACTTTTTGCATTTAATATTTCAATAGTCTCAGCCAAATTTTATAATAAAATATAATCAACGAATTGGCCCCTTCCTGATGATGGGCGACCCCTCAGCTTAAATCACTTAAGTTATAATTAAATATTATAACTTTATATTATAATCTCCATATAATTAATATTTAATTAATTCAATTAAATATTAATATCTCTCCCGTTATACATCCGATGCCTGATCCGTCTGAAGCTGACGAACACTGAAGTGATTCTGAACACTGCCAAATCCATACTGCTAAAAATAGCAGGGGTCCCACGCTGACTGCCAAGAACTGCTAAAAATAGCAACTTCTGCAAGAAGTCTCCAATGAACCCGAACGAAAGCCAACTGATCAAGAAATGCTAACTGAAGCTGAGCCAAGCTCCCACGTGACCCTCTATCCAGTCTATCAGCCTACGAGGGTCGTATGATAGGCTAATCATTAATAGAGATGTCGAGGAAAGGGACCGTGGCGATTCGCCCTCTGAAATTAGCATTCGCCAGCGTCCGAATGTCAGGATCTTGCGAGAATATCATAAGCTCTCCCATGTAGCATCCTCAGCGAACCAAATCTCTCCATTTTCACCAAATATTCCCACTGATAGTCCTCGTATGGCCCCTGTCTCTCCATGTACTCGGGATGGACTCGGTACTAAAGATCAACCCTCATCATCTAAAGGTAGAGCTGCCGAGATGGTACGCATTGCGACAGTGCATCGTACATTGTGTACCACCGCTCTCTGCTGGAGCTCAAGCTTTCATCAAGCCACCTCGCCCCGACTCTCCTCCGGAAGGGCCGAAGTAATAGCGATGGCAAAAGCTACCGACCCACTCTTCCTAAGAGTGGACTGACGGTAGGGCTGTAGCATGAGGTAAACCATGTCACCAACCTCGAAATGCCTCTCCGTCCTCTTCTAATCCGCATACTGTTTATGCTGATTTTGTGCCTTGGCTATATTTTCCTTGAGAGCCCTCATGGTGTCCTGACTCTCCTGCAACCAACCTCCTGCACTCGGCACTCTACTGTCGCTTAGTAGCAAATCTAGAAAACTTGGCGCCTCATACCTGTATAACGCCATGAAAGGTGACATCTAAATGGTCATATGGAATGTCGAGTTATAGCAATACTCACACAAATGTATCCCATTTGACGCCTGCCCGCCAATGTAATTTTAGGGTAACCTTCCACCCACTTGTTCACCAATCTCGATGCACCCATCGATGCGGGTGGTAACTAATAGTACTTTCGAGAATTAAGCTCGGTCCCCTGAAAGTCCCGAATACCTCACAGTGACTCCAGAGCCAAGTATCCTGTATGCGCTCACAATGCTCAGGAGGCAATCGTGTAGTCCTAAGCACCTCAGAAAGAACACCTCGCTACCTGTGTAGGCTGTAGGTTATTGGTGATCCGAGGAAAGAAGTGGGCATGCGCCGATAAAGTAGATCCACTACATAAACATAATCCTAAGCCCTTGGGCTTTAGGTAAGCAGTAATAAAGTCCATCGGCCAGGGCATTCCCACTTCTGTCGGGGAATCGGAGAAATTAGCTGCAATAGAAGCACCAAGTGCGTGTTCTCCTGCTTGTTCTGCTGACAAACAGGGCACTCACGCACATATTGAAGAACATCTGCCTTGAGTCCTCTCCAGGTGAATCTCTCCCGAATCTGTCTGTAGGTCTTGAAGTACCCGGGATGTCCTACTGTAGGCACGTCATGAAAGGCCCGCATGATGATGTTCTTCACCTATGAACCGGGGATCAAATATATCATGTTCTTGTAAATGATCAAGTCATTCACAAGTGTATACCTTATATCAAGCTATCCGATCCTCAACAATCTTTGGAGGCCAAGTATCCTTGGCATACTCTGCCACTATCATATGCCTCGATCCTGCGAAATGTGAACCATGGCGGCTCAAATGGTCTGCATTGAAGTGCATCAGCCACCTAAGTTACGTGTACCTTTGATATCACGAGATGTCGAAGTCCTTAAACTGTAACATTCCCACTTAAACAATACTATCATTAAGATCCTAAGCTGCCCCAAGAAGTGTCTCAAACTGTTATGATCAGTTTTAATGCAAAATTTGCTGCCAACAAGATATTGTCGAAATTTTGCTAAGGCATGCATAATCGCGAGCATCTCCTTATCATATATGCTATACAGTCTCTCTGGTCCTCTGAGCTTGCGGCTCTCATACACAATCGGGTGCTTGTCCTGCATAAGCACCGCACCAATGACCTCACCTGAAGCATCGCACTGAAGCTCAAAAGGCTTCGTAAAATCGGGTAGTGCTAAAACAGGGCATGTGGTCATCAACTCCTTGAACTTCATAAAACACTCCTGTGCCTCAGAAGTCCAAACAAATGCCCCCTTCTTCAATAAATCTGTCATCGGGGCTGCATGTCATGAATAACCATTCACGAATCTGCGGTAGAACCCACATAAACCGAGAAACCCTCTCAACTGTGTCAGGTTTGCCGGTGTAGGCCAGTCAACAATGGCGCAAATCTTTTCAGGATCCATCCGCACTCCTCCTGCACTGATGATATGACCTAAATATAACAATTCGGTCATTCCCAAATCACATTTGGATTCCTTGGCGTACAAGGACTCCCTCTCCAAAATACTCAACACGGTCTCTAAGTGAGCCAGATGCTCCTGCCAAGTCCTGCTGTATATAAGGATGTCATCGAAAAAGACCAACACAAACCTCCTCAGCAATGAATGGAAAACCCTGTTCATCGTAGACTGAAAAGTGGCTGGCGCATTAGTGAGCCCAAATGGCATCACTACGAACTCGAAGTGCCCACAATGACATCGGAAGGCAGTCTTCTCTATGTCCTGCTCACGGACTCTGATCTGATGATACCCCGACCGTAAATCAATTTTGGTAAAATAACAGGCACCATGGAGCTCATTAATAAGCTCGTCAATCCTCGGTATCGGATACCTGTTCTTAATCGTCCTCTTATTCAGGACCCTGTAATCAATGCACATGCGCAATGTTCCATCCTTCTTAACCAAGACAACCGAAGAAGCGAATGGTGATTTGCTAGGTCGAATGTGACCCATAACAAGTAACTCCTTTATTGTCTTCTCTATCTCATCCTTTAATCTTTTAGGATGCCTGTAAGGAGTTATCATAACGGGCTTAGCGCCCTCCTCGAGCTCAATAATGTGCTCTATGCCCCTGTCTGGAGGTCTACCTGGCGGAATATCACTGAACACCTTATCATGCTTGACTCTCAACTGCTGAATGTCAGGATGATATTCTGTCTTTTTCTGTCCCTCCTGTATAGGTGCCAAAGTGCACTCGGCAGCCCACTCTACCATGTCGTGACGCATGAGCCTCTCCATCCGACGAAAAGAAATTATTTTGAGGTCGCTGTCCCGAATTGCTTTAAGTATGTGAGTCTTCCCATCGACATCAAAACGGATCTCCATGTCCTTGAGATGAAGAGTGACTTCCTCCAATGAATGAAGCCACTTCATTCCCAAGACCAAATCAATGTCTCCCATGTTAACCACATAGTAATCAGCCTTGAACTCATAATTGTTCAGGCGTAAAGGGAGCTCCTTTATCATGCGTTCACACCTCAAAGTGTATCCATCGGCCACCTTGACTCTAATGCCCTCGAACTCCTCAGTAATGACTCTAATGCCCTCAAACTCCTCAGTAATGAGTCCGCGTTTCTCAATGAATCTGGCATCTATGAAATTATGTGTGGCTCCTGTATCAAGTAGGGTAATGACCCTCTGTCCTGCCAACACACCACGAATCCTGAAAGAGCCCTCCTGCTGTATGCTAGATAAGCGTGCCTCCTGTAACTGAAGCTCTGGCTCTGTCTCAGCTTTAGGCTCTGGAGCCTCTGACTCTGAATCCTCGGAACTCTCCTGCTGTTCGGAATTTTCTGATTTTGAGTCCTCGTAGTACGCCCACATCACATGATTTGCCTTGCCCTTAGGTCTTAGAGGACAATCGTGATTGGCGTCATAGGGTCCTTTGCAGTAGAAGCAAAGCTTCTTCCTGCGTAGGTCATTAAGGGCCTCTCGATCCAAAGGTGGAGCTGCTGATTTACCTTTTGAATCGTTCCTAAAGTCTGATTTTTCTTTGTTAAAATCAGATTTGTCCCTGTTTTTGTTAAAGCCCTTATTATCCCTGAATGAAGAATTACCCCTGGAGTTAAATCTACTAGACGGTGCTGCTAACTCCATGCTTCGTGCTTTCTTCATTGCCTCCTGTAATGAAGGAGGATCAAAGGCTTTGATCCAGCCTCTCAGTGGTTCTGTCAAACCCTCCATGAAGAGTACTACCAATCTCCTCTCAGAAATGTTTGGAACCATGACTGATAACTTCTGAAAGTCACCAATGTAGGATTCCAAACTGCCACTCTACCTCAACTGAGCTAAGTCTCTGAAGTAGGATTCTGGATCCTTCCTATCAAACCGCTCAACCAATCTGTCTACGAACTCCTGGTATGAAGTGATCCTGTCGTGCTGTAACGTCACCATCCCGTGGTGCCACCAATCGTACGCTACTCCCTCAAGATGCAGTGTCGCATATCGAATGGCATCTCTCTCAGCCATCGGACGTAATGTGAGGAAGGTGTCTAACTTGCTAATCCATGCCTGGGCTGTCACCTTGCCACTTCCATCGAACATCGCTAGGTTAAGCCTGTTTGTTGCATGTTTTAGGTCATTGTTCTGCTGTCTAGGTCTCCAATTCTGTCGACCTCTATTGTGTTCTCTCCTCTAAGTGATAAAACGGTCGAAGGTAATCCTTTTTCTGACCGCAGGCGGTACCAACTCCCATTCCTTGTTCGCTGCCATAAGATTGTCAGCGAACAAGTCATCTTGCTCCTCACCTGGTATAACCTCATCGGGCTCCTGTCTCGTGAAAGTAGGCCTAGTAGGCCTATCTGCTGTCCGTGACACTATCATAGGAGCTCTCCGTGATCCTGCGTCACTCCTGTCATCGTCACGATGTGGTGACGGTCTCTTCGAAGTACCCAATCTCTGAGGTGCCACTGCCACCTGCTGTAATACATCATCGGACCGCCGTTGACCTGCACGAAGATCTCTGAGTGCATGCAAAACCTCTGCATCGTCCTGATCTCTGTTATTATGTGGGATCTCTGTCCTAGGTATATCTGTTCTGTCAGCCCTGTCATTCCTGTCAGCCATGTTTCCTGGCTGCCTGCTCAAACTCCGTTGCCTGTCAATCAAGGCACGTCTGCATGTATAATACCTGTATGGCTCAAACTCTTCTAGCTGCATAAGATGGCTAAACCCTTAGGATGGCAGGATTTAGCTCTGATACCAGTGTAGAAACCCCTTGGTTCCCCTATTTCTGTCTCTGACTATTTTTCTGATGTTTTTCTGAAGTTTTGGTTTTTTTGTGATTTTTGGGTTTTTTGCATAAATATGGTAAAATGCGATTTTGCTAGAAATTTGAAATAAATTCAATAAAAATCATATGACTGCGGAAATAATAGTATCTATTGTAAATACTGATTCTTGTACATTTATTTGCCTTCCGGAATGATTACAAAGAGGATCTACTAACATGCAAACTAAAAACAATGAATCTTTTATTAAAGAACCTGGCAATGTTGCAGCATTAGATGATCTTTTGATGTGGTACGGCTGAGAAGAAACATGCACTCCTCCTTCTGCCAGATGCTACGCAATAACCCTCTTGATATCTGCGCCCTAGCAGGTGAAGTAAGATGTTGAAGACTGGCGTTTTTTCCTCTGGAAGTGAAAGTACGGCTTGAAAAGGTACGGCCTGCTGCAAAGGTACGGACTGTACAGCAGCAATAAAAAATATATAGTACGGCCTTCTGTGAATCTCCAAAATAACAATAAACTAGGCGCTTGATGAATAAATGTCTTCTGTTTGAGATCCCTGAACAAAACCTCTGATAAAGAATATTCTATGAAGTTCTATGATTTCCTCTGGATGAAGAAACCTCTGTGCTGGCAATAAATCAGGTGTTATTTCACACCCTCTGAACTGCTTCCAATGGAGATGGCTCGTTCCCCAAGGAATTCGAGACTGAAACCCTAAAGCTTCTTGCTTAGACAAACTTGATCAATTTCCAATTCAATAATCACATAATGGCTCAAAACCCAATGCAAATGCACTATATCCCTCAAAAGTGCGATTTCCTCAAAAATAGGGAATATTAAATAATTCGAACTTTTTGCATTTAATATTTCAATAGTCTCAGCCAAATTTTATAATAAAATATAATCAACGAATTGGCCCCTTCCTGATGATGGGTGACCCCTCAGCTTAAATCACTTAAGTTATAATTAAATATTATAACTTTATATTATAATCTCCATATAATTAATATTTAATTAATTCAATTAAATATTAATCTCTCCCGTTATACATCCGATGCCTGATCCGTCTGAAGCTGACGAACACTGAAGTGATTCTGAACACTGCCAAATCCATACTGCTAAAAATAGCAGGGGTCCCACGCTGACTGCCAAGAACTGCTAAAAATAGCAACTTCTGCAAGAAGTCTCTGAATGAGCCCGAACGAAAGCCAACTGATCAAGAAATGCTAACTGAAGCTGAGCCAAGCTCCCACGTGACCCTCTATCCAGTCTATCAGCCTACGAGGGTCGTATGATAGGCTAATCTTGTGCTCCGAGAGATGTCACTGAGAAAGGGACATGACACTTGCCCAAAAATTCATATTATTTCAAAAGGATGACTTTAATTTATTATTTTAATTAAAATAAAGTGGAAATAATTAAATATTAAAAAGGTCACTATTAAATAAAGTATTCTTCTAGAAGTTGGAGTTAGTTGCAAATTGGCTTCTTCTTGAAGATTCAATTGAGCCTTTAAAAGGAGTTGAGTGCAAGGATTTTGGGCATCTATGGTTGAGTTAATATTTCTTATGCATTATTGCAAAGGCTTGAATCTCAGATTTAGCTAAATCTCTAAGGATGAAAACCTTCAGCAAATTGGAAAAGGGTTGGACGAAAACCTAACTCTTTTAGGAGTGGATTCACAACGGAGTTCACATTGGGCATATTTGCAGGTTTTACTACCTTTTTGTGCTTCAACCAGCTAGGGTTTGCAGATCTATTTGCAGGTTGAAGGTTGGATGTTGCAAATTTGAGCTTATTGAGTCACACTTTCAGGAGATCTGGGATGGCTAGGGCTTATACAGGCTGGAGCAGAATCTTACCAAGCTGGCCACTAGGTTTGAAACTCATTTTGGAGGTGTTTTTGTTGATTTTGGATTCTAAAGATTTTAATTTATTTCCTAAGCTGGGCAACTTGATTTAGAAGGCTATTTGGAGTCATTTGGCATAACTTTCAGAATTTTTGGAGCTGTCTATGATTTGTATAATTTTTGCAGCATTGGGACAAATAGGGTTTGGCACTTTTTGGGTCAAATCTTTATTCCAGCTTGGAGGTATCTAGGGTTTGAATGTGGATCAGTTTTGGCATCATTTTTGGGCATCATTTCTAGGTATTTTTAATAGGAGAATTGCTGGTCTGAAAATTCTCTGAAAATCAATCCTTAATCAGCCATTATCTTCTCCATATCATAGTGCATGTTGTCTACCATTGCTATATGGTATCCGGGTATGTTTGCATTGCCAATGTGTAATGTCCCCTTCTCATCAGTGATTTGTTCCGACACTCATCGGCCTATTCCGGAAGCCTGTAGGCGTGTGTGAGGTAAAATTAGGGTTTCCTGTTCTGAGGTTCTTTGGCATTTTTTGAGAGTTTACTATTTATAGTAAATTCTATTTTAAGCAGTATGGAGTTTGTCAGCCTTCAGTGCTTCATTTCTAGTTGGAGCTTTCATTTGCAGTTCATGATTGTCCTCTTAAAGCATTTTTATGTTGATTAAAGGCATCAAGGTTATATTTTGCAGTTGACCCCTTGGCCTAGCAAGACAACTTAAGTTGTGTTTAAAAGGGGGACTTGGAAGGGGTATGCTCTCATAAAAGTGATTTAATTTTTTAATAAAGACAAAAGCCTTGAGAAATAAAGTGGACGCCTTTTTGAAGGAGTTAATATTTTAAAATAAAGATTTTTATATTGCCTTGTAAAGTGGACGCATTTTTGAGAAGCTGAATGGTTCTGTGGAAATTTGAAGAGTCTCTGTGACTGTTGGCGTCTTTTCTTGAGGAGTTGAAGAGTCTTCTACTCTTCTATAAAATGAAGGCTTTATCTCAGCTTTGGGATCCATTCATGTTATTATATTGTTATGCTGTCGGAATGACAAATGAATTCTTGCTTCGAGGATGCTACCTCCTAGCCAATCATCCAATTTCATGTTTGAAATACAACATCTAGTTGGAATTTGCTGCTTCTCATCCAGACTAGCAGATTGAGCTCAATTGTGAAGAAATTTTGAAGATTCATCAATTTTGGTTTTGCTGTTTCATCTACAGCTGAAGGTGATTTCATGTTATAACTTTATTTCCAGTTTGAAATTGGTTCTGGGCATTTTACCATTCTATTTGCTGTTCAAGGGCGCCCCTTCCTGCCAATTCTTGGATTTTATTACTGAGAACTTGATTTTTAAAGTGAAATCGCCCCTTCAAGGAGGGCCGTACTTTTCTGGAAGTACATTGGGATTTGTGCAAAATTAACAAGAGTTCTTTGAAGCTGTTTCATCACCTCAGTTTGGTCGCCTACCTTCTAGCAATCAGTTGCACTTGGTCTCATTCGATTTGGAGGTGAAATGAGTGAGTTATGAATAATTCTTTGGTTTTCACAGTTGCTGATTGAAATTTCCAGTTTTCTGTTTTCTGTATCAGACTTTAGTAGTTCTGATTTTTGATGCATTATCAGCAATTTGAAGAGTTAAATAATTGTAAGAAATCATCTATTACTCTTGTGTTTGAAGACTATTGTAATTCTTTGTAATTTGCAGCTTATTTCTTATTTGTACAAACTGTAAACAGTAGTACTGTTCCAGTTTAAATTGCTGCAATTAATTCTTATTCTTCACACATAAGTACCCCTGGATGGTTTACCGCCAGTGTGGATAATCTGATTGTAATATTCTTGTACCCACTTTTATAGTGGTGAATCCCCACAACTCTGTGGATGCCCGCCGCAGCGGACGAATTGTTTTAATTGTAATCTTTTCCCCCCACTGTTTGGTGGTAGTGTGGAAATGCTCTTCATGGCTGGTTATCCGCCTATTAATTTCTAGTTTCAATTAAACACTCCGTCATATGTTAGCACCTTGCCCTCAATGGGATCTTGAGTGCACATTCTTGACGTTGAGTAGTTCTTTCAAGTTTGGTTTTCTATTTGGAGCTAATGCTAATCAATTTGGCTAAGTGCTGGTTGTGATGTGTTAATTTATCAAAAAAATTGGTTAGCATATTTCAGTGGGATCAGAGCCATGATTCTGCCAACCTGTGCACTACGATGATTCAGTAATCAGATGAGTGACAGTGATTGTAAATACTACACCAATAGTCAGGCCAGAAAACAACAGACACAGCTTTCGCCAGTGCCAGAAGCAGATACTTTTTCAGGGGCTTTAAGAGAAATAGGAAGAGCAGTAGATATTGGTAAAACAGTTGGGAACATGGCAGAAAGTCATAAGCAAGCAATGGATGAAAGAGATGAAAGGATGGAAAAGAAGTTTGATGGAATGATAGACATGATGTCCCATTTATTGTCCAAGTTGGATCAGCAAGTAGCTCAAAATATCATTCAGCCCCAAAATAACTCAACTGGAGAAAGCAGTGGAGTTAATGGGAATAACAATAGTGGCAGTCCTGAGGTGAATACCGGAAACAGAGTTGTGGGTCAGCATGCCGCAATTCCTAGTGGGTCATCCTCTAGGCCTCTTTTTCCCGTCTTCACGACTGTGGAAGAGCAACAACCGGTTGAGGCTACACCAAACTTTGCTGATGATTCACGTCAAGCTTACATGGAGTACGTTTCTTTACCTCTTGACTTGAGAGGTACTTGGACCTTTGATCAATACATGAATCAAAGGAGTCGGAGAAATGGAGGAAGGAATGATCAACGTCCTCCTATGGCACCTAGAAATGATTTCTACCAAGCATTGGGAAAGATTACTATGGAGCATTTTGATGGTAGTAATAAGTGTACAGCCAGATCATGGGTGCAGAAGTTAGATAACTACCTCTCTCTCAGACCCATGCCAGAAGAAGATGCTATCAAATTTGCTACTTTGCATTTGGATGGGATAGCTCATGAATGGTGGACTCATGGTTTGGTCACTCTTGGCCATAACCTCGTTCGCACATATGGTGAATTTACCAATAAGTTGATTGAAAGATTTGATACTAAGGATCCAAAATTAAGATTCAGAGAATTGACACAATTGAAACAGCAAGGATCTTTAGAAAACTATGTGGCTGATTTTTAGAAGTTGTCAGTAATGGTGCTTAACATTACTGAAAGAAGACTTGTGGTTCTTTTTGCTGAAGGTTTAATGGAGCCTTTGAAGGGTTGGGTCAAAGCGTTTGATCCACCAACATTAGATGAAGCTATCAAGAAAGCTAGGAGCATGGAGTTGGCAGCCCCAAGGCCTAAGTTTCATTCAAAACCATTCAGCCATAAGAAAGATAAAAAACATTCTTCAAATCTGCCCAAGAAGTTTCCACCAAGGTTGTCAGAAGAGCTCAAAGAACAGCTTAGAAAAGATGGAGTTTGCTACACTTGCCGTGAGCCTTGGGTTAAGGGTCACCGTTGCTATGGAAGAGGCAAAGCAAATCGAATGGAGGGCTATTCTGATTATGGATCAGAATTTGATTCGTCTGATCAACAATACGAATCAGCAGGTAGTGAAGGTGAAGAAGATCCAGAAGAGAAGTCCGATGAGGTGGGAGATGGTAGTGCCTTTGCACAACTATCAAGCTTTCAAAAAAATGAGTCCTTTCGGGTTCATGGAGTTGTGAATTCACAGAGAATTGTTGCCCTAATTGACACTGGAGCAACTCATAATTTTATTGATGAAGGATTAGTTGCTAAGAAGGGATTGGAGACTGAGGAATTTGATGGCTTCAAGGTAATGGTTGCAGATGGTTTTACTATGTCTTGCACGAGAAAGATTCCTAATCTCTCTATGCAGTTAGGAAATTATGAGATTAAAGATGACTTTTATGTGGTGGGAATTGGAGACACTGATGTTGTGCTAGGCATACAATGGCTGCGATCTCTTGGTGAGATCACATTAAATTTGCAAACTATGGAGCTTAAATTTCAGTCTAATGGAAGGAAGGTTGTTCTAAGAGGGATGTCAAATGGGGGCCCTCGAATTGTATCTTTGAAGAGGATGGAAAGGCTGATCCGTCACGATCAGGTTGAATGGGCTGCTGAATGTTTGGTTCTACCAACTGATCCAGTGGAGGAGAAAAGGCAATATCACCCTTGATATTCAAGCCTTACTTTCAAAGAAGAGCAAAGTCTTTGGAAGCCTACCTCCTGGAAGACCTCCTGAAAGAGGTTCTGAGCATATAATTGAGTTAGAAGAAGGAGCAAAGCCTGTCATGACTACACCTTACCGTTATCCAAAGAAGCAGAAAGATGAGATTGAAAAAGCTATCAAGGAGCTTTTGGAGAGTGGTTTCATTAGACCAAGCAAGAGTCCTTTTGCTTCTGCAGTGGTGCTGGTCAAAAAGAAAGATGGCACAATGCGTATGTGTGTTGACTACCGCGCATTGAATCAGAAGACCATCAAGAATAGATATCCTATCCCTAGGATTGATGAGCTTATTGATGAGCTCCATGGGGCCATGTTCTTCTCGAAGATTGATCTTCGTTCAGGCTATCATCAAATCAGAATGAGGGAGGCGGATATAGAGAAGACAACGTTTAGATGCCATTTTGGGCATTTTGAATTTCTTGTCATGCCTTTTGGTTTGACAAATGCTCCAGCTACATTCCAATCTTGTATGAACAAGATTTTTAGACAGCAGTTGAGGAAGTTTGTGCTCGTCTTCTTCGACGACATTCTCATATTCAGTAAGTCATGGGAAGAGCACCTTAAGCATTTGGAAGAAGTGCTTAGTATTTTAGAGGCGGAATGTTTGTTCGCCAAAGAATCAAAGTGTGAGTTCGGGATGACAAAACTCTTATATCTTGGCCACATTATCAGTTCAAAGGGTGTGAAAGTTGATCCAGAAAAGATAAGAGCCATTCTTGATTGGCCAACTCCAAAGAATATTTCTCATTTGAGAGGATTTTTAGGGTTATGTGGATTCTATAGAAGATTTGTGAAAGGATATTCTCACCAAGCAGCACCTCTCACAGATCTTACAAAGAAAGGAGCTTTTTTTTGGACTAAGAAGGCACAAGAAGTTTTTGATAAGTTTAAGCAAATCATGAGTACATGTCCAGTGTTGGCACTTCCGGATTTTACAAAACCTTTTGAATTACAGTGTGATGCTTCAGGTGAAGGTGTTGGAGCTGTTCTAATGCAAGACAAACATCCTATTGTCTTCGAGAGCCGGAAGTTGAGAGGGGCAGAAAAAACTTACTCCATTTATGACAAAAAGATGCTTGCCATCATGCATGCTTTGTCTAAATTCCATCAATACTTGGTGGGAAGTAAATTTGTTGTTAAGACTACCACAATAGTCTTAAACATTTTATGCGCCAAAATGATTTGAATGAAAGGCAGCAGAAGTGGGTAAGTAAGCTCCAAGCATATGACCTTGACATTGAATTTGTCAGAGGGAAAAATAACATAGTGGCTGATGCTCTTTCAAGAAGCCCTCATTTGCAGTCACTTTGTGAGTTATCAGCAGATTGGAAGGAGTTAATTGCTGCTGATTATGTTAAAAATCAGTTTGCTACCAGCTTGCTAGAAGGTCATTTGGTTGATGAAAGGTATAAGTTGGTTGATGGGATAATTTACTACAAAGATAGAATCTTTTTATTGCAAAAATCTAAGCTAAAAAAGAAGATTCTACAATCTTTTCATGATGTTCCCCTTGCTGGTCATCAAGAGATTTTCAAGACTTATAAGCAGATTCGTGAAAGATTCACTTGGAAAGGGTTGAAAGAAGTCTTGAACTACATTAGAGAGTGTCCGATTTGTCAAAGAAATAAAAATGAACTCTTATCCAGCTGGTCTACTACAGCCTTTGCCCATTCCGAATCAGAAATGGGAAAGTATTGCCATGGATTTCATCACAGGGTTGCCCAAGGTGCAAGGACGTGATTGTATTTTTGTTGTGGTTGATAGACTAACGAAATTTGCTCATTTCTTTGCTGTCACCACTTCATTTACAGCAGCTCAAGTGGCTGAGTTATTTTTCAGAGAGGTCTTCGTTTGCATGGATTGCCTAAAACTATTGTCAGTGATAGGGACAACAAGTTTCTAAGTGTTTTTTGGCAAGAGATCTTCAGATTGAGTGGGACAGTGCTTACTCCAAGCACTAGTTATCACCCACAAACAGATGGGCAATCAGAAATTGTTAACAAATGGTTAGAGGGCTACCTAAGAAACTATGTTTCAGGACAGCAAAGAGCTTGGATTAAATGGCTTCATTTAGGAGAGTATTGTTATAACTCTTCTTATCACATGTCAATTAAGATGTCACCTTTTATGGCTCTTTATGGTTATGAAGCTACTAATTTTGTTGATTTAGTGTTTGGTGATAGTAGAGCTCCACAAGCACAGGATATGTTACAACAGAGCCAAGACATCTTGAAATCTCTCAAGGAAAATCTGCAACAAGCTCAAAATCAGCAGAAGTTATACGCTGATCAGCAGCGTGTTGAGAGGTCTTTTGAAGTTGGGGACATGGTCTACTTGAGGCTTCAGCCATATAGACAATCTTCTCTCAAGAAAAGTGGTGCAGAAAAGTTGAAGCCACGTTTTTATGGTCCTTTCAAAGTCACCAAGAGGATTGGTGAAGTTGCTTATGAGTTGGAGCTTCCAGCTGAAAGCAAAGTACATAATGTCTTTCATGTGTCACGCCTCAAGAAGGCAATTGGACACAACGTGGTGGCTACTTCAGAATTACCTCCATTGGATGAGGAAGGTCAGTTGGTGTTGATTCCTGAAGAAATCCTTGATACTAGAGAGCGTTCTTTGAGGAGGACAATCAAAGAATACTTGGTTAGATGGAGGAATTTGCCTATTGAAGATGCCACGTGGGAAGGAGAACAGATTTTGTTGCATCCATCTTTTCAGTTGCTTGAGGACAAGCAATTTCGAGGAGGGCGGACTGTAATGTCCCCTTCTCATCAGTAATCTGTTCTGACACTCATCAGCCTATTCCGGAAGCCTGTAGGCGTGTGTGAGGTAAAATTAGGGTTTCCTGTTCTGAGGTTCTTTGGCATTTTCTGAGAGTTTACTATTTATAGTAAATTCTATTTTAAGCAGTATGGAGTTTGTCAGCCTTCAGTACTTCATTTCCAGTTGGAGCTTTCATTTGCAGTTCATGTTTGACCTCTTAAGGCATTTTTATGTTGAATAAAGGCATCAAGGTTATATTTTGCAGTTGACCCCTTGGCCTAGCAAGACAACTTAAGTTGTGTTTAAAAGGGGGACTTGGAAGGGGTATGCTCTCATAAAAGTGATTTAATTTTTTAATAAAGACAAAAGCCTTGAGAAATAAAGTGGACGCCTTTTTGAAGGAGTTAATATTTTAAAATAAAGATTTTTATATTGCCTTGTAAAGTGGACGCATTTTTGAGAAGCTGAATGGTTCTGTGGAAATTTGAAGAGTCTCTGTGACTGTTGGCGTCTTTTCTTGAGGAGTTGAAGAGTCTTCTACTCTTCTATAAAAATGAAGGCTTTATCTCAGCTTTGGGATCCATTCATGTTATTATACTGTTATGCTGTCGGAATGACAAATGAATTCTTGCTTCGAGGATGCTACCTCCTAGCCAATCATCCAATTTCATGTTTGAAATACAACATCTAGTTGGAATTTGCTGCTTCTCATCCAGACTAGCAGATTGAGCTCAATTGTGAAGAAATTTTGAAGATTCATCAATTTTGGTTTTGCTGTTTCATCTACAGCTGAAGGTGATTTCATGTTATAACTTTATTTCCAGTTTGAAATTGGTTCTGGGCATTTTACCATTCTATTTGCTGTTCAAGGGCACCCCTTCCTGCCAATTCTTGGATTTTATTACTGAGAACCTGATTTTTAAAGTGAAATCGCCCCTTCAAGGAGGGCCGTACTTTTCTGAAAGTACATTGGGATTTGTGCAAAATTAACAAGGGTTCTTTGAAACTGTTTCATCACCTCAGTTTGGTTGCCTACCTTCTAGCAATCAGTTGCACTTGGTCTCATTCGATTTGGAGGTGAAATGAGTGAGTTATGAATAATTCTTTGGTTTTCACAGTTGCTGATTGAAATTTCCAGTTTTTTGTTTTCTGTATCAGACTTTAGTAGTTCTGATTTTTGATGCATTATCAGCAATTTGAAGAGTTAAATAATTGTAAGAAATCATCTATTACTCTTGTGTTTGAAGACTATTGTAATTCTTTGTAATTTGCAGCTTATTTCTTATTTGTACAAACTGTAAACAGTAGTACTGTTCCAGTTTAAATTGCTGCAATTAATTCTTATTCTTCACACATAAGTACCCCTAGATGGTTGACCGCCAGTGTGGATAATCTGATTGTAATATTCTTGTACCCACTTTTATAGTGGTGATTCCCCACAACTATGTGGATGCCCGCCACAGCGGACGAATTGTTTTATTTGTAATCTTTTCCCCCCACTGTTTGGTGGTAGTGTGGAAATGCTCTTCATGGCTGGTTATCCACCTATTAATTTCTAGTTTCAATTAAACACTCCGTCATATGTTAGCACCTCGCCCTCAATGGGATCTTGAGTGCACATTCTTGACGTTGAGTAGTTCTTTCAAGTTTGGTTTTCTATTTGGAGCTAACGCTAATCAATTTGGCTAAGTGCTTGTTGTGATGTGTTAATTTATCAAAAAAATTGGTTAGCATATTTCACAATGTACTTCATTCTATATTGAAATCAAACTGGAATAGCTTGCTGTTGTAATCAGATCAGAACCTTATTAGGTCTGATATACATTGTTTTCAAGGAGAAATAAGAAGCTATTTATGTTCTTTCATGTTGTATTTCAATATATGTTTGTATGTTGTTATTTCATGTCCTTGCACATCAAAACATAAAGTATTAATCAACAAATAAACATCCAAAACTCTCAGCATACTCAGAAAATCAGATTGCATGCAAAGTGTTTGACAAAATGCCAAACAACACAAACTAAAAATTCAAGGCAGAATAAGCAGGGGTTCTTATAGTGGTATCAAAGCATGCATGATTACTTATGTCAATTGCAAAAGTTTAGAAATTATTCCATTGGTGATATTATAATTCTTGAGTACTTGAGATCACTTTTCCATGTTTCGACTTTGAAATTTTGACACTTGAGTCAATTTAGGCACCCCTAGAGTGTTTATTGCCAAAACACTACTTATTGTAATGCAAATGGAATATAATAGTACATATGAAATAATTGTAGATGAAGATTAATGAATGTTTTATTTGTAATGTCCCCTTTCGGGATTTCCCTAAATCTTGCCCTAGAATCACAAGTAGTTAGGGTTATAACTTACCAATTAAATGCTTTAAGAAAGATAAATCTTGGTTTAGGTCCTGTAATCATGTTAGATAATATTGGAATATAATTCATATGATCAAATATATATAATAAATGTCTCATCTATTTGAACCATGTAAATACATAACTATTCCAAATATATTTAAACTAAACCATATCCATAATGCATAAAGGGAGTTTAATCATAATAGTAATTGGATGGGAAACATGATAAGTCCGCCTGAAGCTATCCAAGCTAAGCCCAAGAGTGGATATATGGCAGACCCTCGACCACCCACTTGGGGTGGTGTACTTAGTGGATAAACTTGTATCTGCATTCCCTATCCATGCTGCCTTATTGAAATATTCCGAGCCAATTTTTTCGATTTTTCAATTATCAGATTTCAACATTACAATCAAGTACTCGTTAAGGTTAGAAGATAAACCCAAACGTACTGAAACAACTCTAACCAGTATGGCGCCGATGATGGCAAGCATTGGTCAGAGGATCTTCTACTCTAAATGCTGGAAAGGGAACTCGACGTCAAGTATGTGCTACCCAATCCAATGCGGAGTGAGGGGCGACCATATGACGCAGTGATTACAATACAATGCTTGAAAAGACAATGCGGAAAGCTGGAAATGCTCAACACCCAGAATGTGCTTTCTAACCCAGACTGGGATAGTAGCTACCATAGGGCGGAGGTCAATTAGAATAATAACAACTGCTGAAAGTAAGAAGACTATTACAATCTGATAAAGCAAGAATCTATAATGCTGTCAGTACTACTGCCAGCTTACAATTTGAGAGATGAAATCTTGCTAACCATATAAATCAGCTTATAAGAGAGTTATACAATATTCATGAACTTAATTGCTGAGGAGTAAAGATCAATAGAATAGCAAATAAAAGGCCCAACCTTATTCTCCAGACTTGGGCAATCTTCACGGAAGTTTCCACAACGCTTTAAAGAATCATCACCACCAATCAGCAAAGAAGTTGCAGATTTATCCAAGCTGCTGTGACAGACCTGCACTCTTTCAACACATTACCAGCAACATAGAATCCCTTGAAATGCTCGGAACTCTCTCTACACTCATCCAAAATGCTAGATACCAATTGCAAACTCTAATGAGATGGAGGCGCTCAAACTCAAATCATAAAACAGACTTGAAATGCAAGTTCCAAGAAATGCACGAATTCCAATGACCCACAGAATGGTACGGCCCAGCACAGGGGCGATTTTCTATTATAAAATCATATGCTTCTCAGAAAAAACCAAAATCTAGTACACATGGGCGCCTAGCTTAAACTATATGATTTATGCAATACCCATAATCTATTTTTTTGTCTTTTTTGAATTACAAATGAAAGTACGGATCTGCTGTAGTAAACAAGCAATTTCTAGAACTTGACTAATATGCAGAAACAGAAAACTAAAGATTCGAAATGCAGATACAATGCACAATATTCAATGATCTCGCAAAACTAACTGAAATCACCACTAGTTGTTATCTCGCAAACAAGAAGCGATGCCCGAGCTAGGAGGCCTTCATTCCTCGAAGCAACCCCAGAGCCAATTCGGCAGCATAACAGTACTGTAGTCCAAAGATGTCCAATGATCGTCAAAGCCTTCCTTTTATAATTTCTTGTTGACTTCACAAAACCCTAAAATCCACTTCCAAGTCAAACCCTAATCCTTTCTCAAAATTGGCGTCCTTTTTCTCTTAAAGCTCAACATTGATATTTTAAAATAAATCTCATACTTTGATAAATGCGCCCAAATTAAACTTGTTTTGACTTTGGAATTTAATAAAATAATCTTAATGAAGCGCCACCCTCAAAAGGCCCACTTTTCAAAACAACATAAAGTCATTAGACTAGGCAAAGGGGTCAACGATCAAATATAAGATTAAAATGTGACTTTTTAATTAAATGACTTCACTTATCTCTCCGAACGTGCCCTGAAGCCAATGATGACCAAGTCAACTGACCAAACTGAAGCAGGAAGTCAACCCAGCTGAACTCACTGAAAAGCTGCCAAAAATAGAATTTACTAAAAATAGTAAATTCCAAAAAATGCTCTGAATGTCGAGATGAACACACCACTGCGAAGCTCTCTGAAAACCCAGAAAGAAACCGCCATTGAATCTACCAACTCTGAGCACTGACCTCCTCAAAAATAGGAAACCCTAATTTTATCTTCCGACTAGCCTTCGGGTTCCCAGAAAAAGGCCAACCGTCACTGGAAATATCAGGTTTGAGAAGGGGACATTACACTTATCCATCGTTCTTATGATTGAGACTTCTTGGATCCTTCCCAGCAATCCATTCATGTAGAGATTGGGGAAAAGCTACAATATGAGACCTGTAGATTCCTCTTTCTAAGCCCAAGGGTGGTCAATCACTTCCTTGGCCCCAAGTGGTAGACACCCAACCATCCACATGGAGTGGTGTACTTAGAAAGTAATCTAGTATCTGCTCACCCTACTCATACTTCTCCCACTCCTCCTCATAGTTGCTTGATGAGAATTACAAATACTAAATATATATATACAAATTCATAGAGATTATACATTAATAGACATATCGTCATTCACAATAATCATATCAGTACATACCACAATGCTTTCTAAAATATAAAACTGCTATATTCTAAGACGCAAATATATTAACGATTGTTGACTTTTGCCCATGTCTGCTGAGTGTAGATAATTATGTTTGACCTACTCCAATTGCCTTGATGTTCGATTTGTTCTTAACATTCAAAAGATATTGCTTAGTATAAATCAAGCAAATAAGAATCTATTATCCATATTCATATTAAAGAACCATACTTACTTATAAGGCTTAATAATGGCTGCAAGCATCATTATTACATAATCGTATATAATATATATATCTATGTATATGTATAGATATATATTTTATATACATATATATGTTTAAAATTATATTTAAACTTACTTCCCAAATATATTTCTGATAATAATATTTTAATCCAATAGACTTCTTATAATATTGTTGTACCCAAACCAAATTTTTTGCTTCATCAAGGCATTTTGCATAAAAGAGTCTAAACCTCGCTAAAATGATGTAAAATACAGTTTTGGGTAATATCAAGCATGGAGTTTTTGTCAATATTTTGTCAGTCAAAGTCAGTTTTATTGATCAGAACCTGAAGCAGAGACTTAGAATGGAGCATTTCACGATGGAGGAGCGTCTCACGATAGCATTTCACGTTGCACATGGTCATTTCAGTGATCGTGATGATGTTTTCAAAGGTTAAATTATGAAGATTTCTCAGAGGAAAAGCAGAAAAGCGCACTTGTAGCCCAGGGGCGCCCTTCTTTTTGAAGGTCAAGATCTTGTTGAAAACACTCATGCATACAGTCAATCTCTTCAGAATTGGTCTGGCTATCCGATGAGCTATCCAGCAAAGCTTTCCGAGACCCGCAGTTCCGGCAACTGGCAACAGAAGTTGAAATTCCTAAAGTTCCAGATATGAGAATTTGTTCCTTTTCAGGCAAAAGCGCGCCTGTAGCTTGAGGGCGCTCATCTTGAAGAGGGGGTAGATTCTGGTATTTTTGATGATTAATGTAGTCAATCTCTTCTCGACTAGTCTGCTCATCCAACGAGATATCAAACGCAGTCATTCGGGTCCCAGAGCTCCGGCAGTCGACATTTGAAGATGAGCTTATAATAGAGTTTTCATGTTCTAGAGCTTCTTTGTTGTGTTTCCAGCGCAACTACAACTCAGGGGCGCTGGTTTAAATGACCCTTAAGATGGTGAAATTTGTAGACGAAGTCTTCCTGACATCAGTACTACTCTAGTCTAGCTCTGCGATGCATCATCCTGTCTGTCGATCCGACGTTCCAGGTGATCGTGGCAGAGATTCTACCAAGCACGTTATTTCACGGGCGGACCAACATAAAATTTGCATTGTTTTTCTACAATCCAGAGGCGCCTAGCCTTTAGGCCTATTAGATGACGTCGTTCGCGTTCAAAGTCTTCATGAGACTTGAGCGTAATTACTTTACCTATTCAACAAGCCCAGCCGTCAGCCTTCGGGATTTGGCAAACGCTCGTACGTGCGAGGTCTTTGGTGAAATGCTGAAAAGTGAAGACATCCGGAAAATGGCCAAGTCTGGAGTGGATATTTTAAATAAAATACGCACTGGCGTTTTTGAGGTCTTAGAAGTAGTTTTCTTGCTTCGTCACCTCTAAAGACTTCTCTTGTGGGCCCTTAAAGACATTCGTTAAAAGCGGATAGTGCAAGATTAGATCATCCTAGCTCTAGATATGAGGAATTCGGAAGTAGGGCATCACGGTTGAAGTTTGACTTCGTCAAAGAATGGTGCGATTACAATGAAAGCGGTAACTACTTTTGGGGCCGCTATGAACTTTTACGGATGTCGATGCGTCACAGGTCATTATGGATCGCGAGGAATGAGTCAGACATCACGGTGAGCTTAGTTCCTGTCAGCAGGGTTCGCCGTTCGTCGTTGGCAGCCGTTTGAAGTGTCAGATGGTAGTTTGAAGAAATGGTTAAGTCTGGAATCCGTAAATGAATTTAATTAGGGGCGCCTAATTTTTCAGGGTGTTAAATGATGGATTTTGCAGTAGTGTCTCCCAACAGACATTTCTTCCTTGTTCAGTATGCTTTCCGATGAATTCTTCAGCTCAGTCTTAGCATCTCCACAGATACTTTCAATCAGTGTTGAAGTTGGCCAGTCGTGACTTTGTTGTCAGCTATAAAATAGGAAGTTAATAAAAAGTGTAATATCTTGAGCAAATGGATGCCTATGTGCTCAAGAGATGACTTTTCGGAATCGGTGAAGTCTAACGGTGAATCTCAAAGCTTCATTCCGAATTCTCAACTGAAGTTTAATAATATTTAATATTTATTATTGCATTTTAGCACTTCGATAAATGATTTATTTAAACTTCCAGTCAGTGGCAGTGAAACTGAAAAGGGGCCAATCAGAGATCTATTTTAGTCAGGGTTTTGAATTCTTGCAGTTACCAGTTGGTGCGAATTTCTTCTTATCTAAGCATGGCGCCACCTTTATATTATTCACAAAGCTTCAAGAGAAATCGAATTCATCAAGAGGAATTCATATCTTCAAGAGAAGTTCGTATTTCTTCAAGAAGCAAAGGCGCATCTTCAAGGGAAATTCATATTTTGAAACAAAGGTGTATTTCTTCAAGGCGAATTTTATCAAGAGAAATTCGTATTTCTTCATATAAATTTGTGGTTTTGAAATAAAGGCGAATTCTCAAAGAGTAAAGGCTTAAAGAAATTCGTAATCCTTCAGTAAGCAAAGGCGAATTCTCAAAGAGCAAAGGCTTAAAGAAATTCGCAATCCTTCAGTAAGCAAGGGCGAATTCTCAAAATTTCATATAAATTCTTATTTTCTCAAGGCAATTTCAAGAGAAATTCGAAATTCTTCAAGAACAAAGGCGCAATTTCAAGATAAATTCGTGGTTTTCAAGCAAAGGCAAATTCGAATTTCTTCCAGGCCAAAGGCAAATTCCTCATCAATTTTCAAAGGCGATTTTATCTAACATATCTTTTTGCAGGTTCAAAGTTTACAATTGTCAGCAATTTGAAGAATTCAAGGGCGATTTTCATTGAAGAAGAGCATCATAAAAACGTCTTTTTCCTCCTTGAATCTCAGATTTCTCTCAAATTCCAGTTCGCATGTTCCTAAAATTGGCGAATTTGACAAGTCTCAACATCTGGATCATTTTCATATAATTTCCTCGAGTTAAAATCGTGTGCTTGATTTTATAGGAATTTTTAACTTCAGAACATTCGTTCTCGAGTTACTAATTTTCTCAACTGAAAAGTCTTTGTACAATCGAGTAGAAGTCATATTTTCGCATATCTGACGTTCTGGATTGTCTTAGAATCCTTTTCTGGACAAAACCCATATCTCAAATTTTTCGCTGAAAATAATTCTTCGAAAGGCTATTTTTAACTCTCACAGGGTATTTTTAGCTTCCAAAAATCTTGTCAGAATATAGTCGAGTTCACAGTCAACAAGCGAATTTTTCAGAATGCATTTCACTCAGCTCGAATACAGGACTAAAACAGTCCTTACTCATGATTTCCTCAGGTTGGTTGAGACAGATCTTCACAAGGTGTTCCCAGAAGCAGTTCTTGATCCTGTTAAGATCAGAGCTTCAATTATTCAAAATATTGAGTAGTCTGGTTTACTAGAGGCCGCTTCCATACCTATTTCCGTTCATTGTGTTGAATTCGTGATGGCTTGTATTGAGCATTACAATTCTACTACTCGCGAGATAGTGTCAGTTGATGGACGAGTCATTTGTAGTCTTAAGCCTCTAGACATTGAAAGGAGTTTTGGCATTCCTCAACACCCAAACAGTCTGGTTATTTCTATGGAGCAGTGTGAGCAGGCATTTGATGCTGATGTGGACAAATGTCAGAAGAAGATGGCAGAAAGATGGTTAAAACAAGCAAAGAACAGATTGCCAAACAATGTGGGTCGTGGTGAATACAAGGATGAGTACGCGATTCTAATCACACTCCTGAATCATGTCTCAGGTCAAGCACATGCAAATATTTTCCAGCCTTGGATGTATTACATTATTGGTCGCATCATTTCTAGGCAGGAGCATTATGACGGGCATCCCTTCGTCGTGATATTCTCCTGGAAAGAGCAGATCACGGTTTCCTAGTTGCCCATGAGTTTCACATGTGTTCATATCCTAGGTGTACTTGATAAACATGCGAAGTGGAGTTCAGGGGACTAAATGCAAGTGGGCATTCTGATGTTTAGAAAAGTCTACTAATTATTTGATCAGCTTGAGTTCAGGGCTGAGCGTCATTTCAAAGCGTGTTCATGTGAGGCTTTTCCTGAAGCCACGGTGAAATTTAGATTTAGAATTACCGCGTTAAATATCTACGTGATTCTTCGTGATGATGGATGGATGGGCAGATTGGTTTTATTCAATTCCGACATACACCTACATCCAGAATTATCACGGGTTTCTGAGGGGAAATCGGCTATGCTTCCGCGTTATTCTTAGGATAAGACAATCTTTCGGGGAGTTCACGAGACAAATGCATGATGATCATAGTCTTTTCACGCCCTTGACCCGCGGACCATCTATCAACTTTCCTTTTCAGTTTGGAATGTATTGGTGCAAGTCGGCAATTGATGCCAAAATCGCAGGACAAGAGCTTGAGAAATATCATCTTAAGTATCTTGTTGAAGCACGTGCCTATGATCTTTCAGGTCATTATACAACTCGCCTTGCTGGAGGTACATCGAGCCTTCTATGGAGGATTCTGGGCAAAATTCTTGAGGATAACCCGAGGTTATGAGGGCGTGAATTCACGAGCCGCTTCTCTCTCTCACAGATTTCTGTTTTCTTGTCAGAAGATGTGGGAGGTTTATCAGATGATGAGGGAGAAGTTCTTAGTTTTTCAGAGAGTAGGTTGATACACAACCGTTGCCAGCAGTTGATTGGTACGCCAAGGAATATGCAACGGTCAAAGAGAGGTCAAGTAGAGTTATTCAGAACAGTATACTTTACCTCGACAACAAGAAGACAAGGAGGGTAAGTGTTCCTAGAGCAGAGCCGCCAGTAGTGGTGAATCCTTCACTACCTTCCTCGTCAAAACCTAAACAAAAGAAGAGGAGTAACCCTCCCAAGAAAGGTCAAGCGCCAAACAATGCAAAGGGCAAGGCGCTTGCCACTGTTACACACATGAAATATTCCGAGCCAATTTTTTCGATTTTTTAATTATCAGATTACAACATTACAATCAAATACCCATTAAGGTTAGGAGATAAACCCAAATGTACTGAAACAACTCTAACTAGTATGGCGCCGATGATGGCGAGCATTGGTCAGAGGATCTTCTACTCTAGATGCTGGAAAGGGAACTCGACGTCAAGTATGTGCTACCCAATCCAATGCGGAGTGAGGGGCGACCATATGACGGAGTGATTACAAAAAGCAAAGCTTGGAAAGAAATGCTGAAAGAAGAAACTACTCAACACCCAGAACGCTTGCTAACCCAGAGTGGGAAAGTAGCTACCATAGGGTGGAGATGGATTACATACAATATCAAATGCTGAAAGAGAGAAGAACATTACAATCTGATAAGCAAGAACCTAAATGGCTGTCAGTACTACTGCCAGCATACCATTTGAAAGATGACAACTTGCTATCAATTACAAATCAGCATATGAGTAGTTTGCAACAATCTTAGTAATCCCTTTGCTGAGAAATGAAACTTAAACGGAGAGGTTATTAAACAGATCCAACCTTATTCCAAGCTTGGCCAATCCTCGATGAAGTCTCCACAACGCTTTGAAGAAGTCTCACCACCATCCGATGAAGCAATTGGCAGATTTCTCCACACTGTATATCAGACCTGCACCTTTTGACGAATAACCAGCAACATATAGATCCCTTAAATTGCTCAGAACTCCCTCAATACTTATTCAAATAACCTGATACTGAATGCAAGTCATACATATGATGGAGGCGCTCAAACCTAGACCAAAGAACAGTCCTAAAATGCAACTATTATTTAATGCATGAATTTCAAGAGAGCTGAAAAGTACGGCTCAACCAGAAAGGGCGATTTCACTATTAAAATCAGATTCTTCAAATAAAATTCTACAAAGTTGCACACAAGGGCGCCTAGAAAAAAACCCAATGAATTACGCAATACCCATAACCTATATTTTTGTATTTTCGGATTTATGAACAAAATAGCAATTCTGCTGTAGCTAGAAATGCTAAAACCAGAAAACTACAATATGCCAAAACTGAACCTAAATAGACAAATGCAGATTACAATGCACGATTTTCAATGAACTCACAAACTAGACTAAAAATCATCACTAGTTGTTGTCTCACAAACAAGAAGCGATGCCCGAGCTAGGAGGCCTTCATTCCTCGAAGCAAATCCAGAGCCAATCTGGCAGCATAACAGTATATTAGACCAAAGATGAGAAATGAAGCTCAAAGTCACCTTCTTATAATTTCCTGTTGACTTCACGAAACCCTAAAATCTGCTTCAATGTCAAAACCCTAACCCTTTCTTCAAGATGGCGTACTTTTCCTTCAAGGCTTAACATTTGATATTTTAATAAATACCATACTTTGATAAATGCGCCCTTCATAAGCTTGGCTTTGACTTTGGCAATAATTAAAATAATCTTTTAATGAGGGCGCCACCCTCAAAGACCACTTTTTAAAAACAACATTAAGTCAATAGTCTAGGCCAAGGGTCAACGTTAAAATATAATATTTAAAACGTGACTTTTAATTAAATGACTTAACTTATTTCTCCGAAAGTGCCCCTGAAGCCAATACTGAGCAAGTCAACTGACCAAACTGAAGCAGGAAGTCAACCAAGCTGAACCCAACTGAAAAGCTGCCAAAAATAGAATTTACTAAAAATAGTAAATTCCAAAAAATGCTCCGAATGCCGAACTGAACATACCCCTGCTAAGCTCTCTGAAAACCCAGAAAGAATCCGCCATTGAATCCACCATCTCTGAGCAAAGACCTCCTCAAAAATAGGAAACCCTAATTTTACCTTCCGACTAGCCTTCGGGTTTCCAGAAAAAGGCCAACGGTCACAGAGATGATCAGGATTGAGAAGGGGACATTACAACACACGGAACCTGACAGACAGCCAGTTCAGAGTTCGCCAGTGCCTGAGGTTCAGCCTCAAGTTCCTACACCAGTTTCAGAGCCGTCACCAACCCCAATTCTCATTGAATTGGATTTAGACTCTCCACCTCGCAGTGGGTCTTCTACACATTCACTCTCGTCGCAACCTCCTGTTGCTAGTACAAACCCTTCTAGTAGCATTAGCCGAGACCAATCTTGGATCGAAGCTCAGCTAGGAAGGAAGAGGAGGCAGCCATCCTATGTCCTTAATGATTCCGATTTTGATGAGATTTACCAGGATGCGCCAGACAAGAGGGTCAAGAACATAGTCCACGTTGAGAGAAACACT
>VDFB02024956.1:0-17442 GCA_007258455.2 Sequoia sempervirens
GGTGGTGGATGATGATGTTGTGTTGATGTTTTTGGGTGTTGGATAGTGCCATTGATGTGATTGGCCCTTGAGGGAATACATGCTTTGTGATGTTAAAGGGATGTTTGATGTTGTTGCCATTTCTTATGTGTTCATCATTTTTTGTTGCAATATCACCAACAAATTTTGGCCGTTAAGTTGTGATGCTTTGATTGATGGTTGGGATAGCGATTTGATTGATACTTGGTGAGGCCCCTAAAGCCAAGAAGTGGTCTCAGATGATAATGGCGGTGGTGGAATAGGTGGAAATGTAAAGGGGCATTAGTTGTTGTGTGGTGTCGAATATTCCCTTGGTCGAGACATATATCCTCTTCTTGTGAGTTTGTGAGAAGAGGTGTTTGTGGTGCTCGAGTGAAAAATGTTGATGATGGATCATGAGTGGCAAGGTGAGAGGAACATTTTGTGTAATGGATTTTTGGGGATGTTTTGTTCAATGTGGTGTTTGCATCAAGTTTTGATTATTAACAAGGGATGTGATTGAAGAACTGTTGAAATGTGTTCCCTTGTTAGCGTTGGGTAGGTTGGAATGATGTTATGATTTGCAGAATGTTTTGTGTGATATTTTGGGATGGAGGTGTAGATGAAATGGGGATGGTGGATGAGATGGGAGGAAATGATGTATCTACTATAGTACTCACATCAAAATTTGAAGGCAACTTGGCCTCTTGTTTTGCTAGTTCAAGCATGTACAATGAAGGGTTAAGTCTCATCATGATGTTGATGATTCTATGGTTGTCCAGATTTTGTAGCATTTTAGTCATTTCCTCGCGAGACATTACAAAGGTAAGTTCCTCCCCTTGATTTTCTTCTTGTGGATTTTGGGATGATGAGATGGTCAATGGATTGCTTGATTTTGTTGGATTCATTTTTGCGTTGGTTTGGCTAAGATCGCTTGAAGCGGGTGTTTCTTTGTTGGATTCCATACTCTTCTTGTATTAAGATCTTGTTTGAACCATAAAACAAGGATCAATATTTGAGAATATGGGAGATGAATCTCTTGATTCTTTGGATTGTTCGTTATCTTATGCTCCAAAGTATAAAGTTTTAGGATGCTTTGAGGATCAAATGTGATGATGATATGATGATGATGTTTAAGGATGGATGATATGGATGTTTGTGGTTTTTGATAAGTCTTGAATGAGACACTAGGCTTTTAGGACTTGTGGATTTTGATTTTGATTTTGGATTTTTGGAGATTTGAGATTTTGTCCTTGATTTTGATTTGTTTTTTATTTGGATTTTGAACAAAAAGATCCTAAGATGTTGGATGATGATCTAAGCGATAGCTTTGTTCAAAGGATGATAATTTGAATATGTGTGAGGAGAAGGATGCATCTACCCACACCTATTCAAGCAAGATGATTTGTTTCACTAAGCATATGAAGAAGGATTTATCTACATACACTAAGCTAGACAAGATGATTTTGATAACTTTGACTAAGTATATGCAAAAGGATGCAGCTACACATGCCTAGCCAAAGGTGCTTTTGCTAATGTTTTCAAGGATTTTGTCTCAATAATATTGATGGATTTGATTTTTCCATAAAGCATAGTATCAAGGATGATTTGAAGATTTTCCAAAAGGTGATGATGAGATGGATTTTGTTTTGATGTTTTGATGGATGGATGAAAAGGATTTTGATGTGTTTTGATCCTAAGATGAACCTAAAAAGATATACTTTGTTTGCTTTAGACCTAGGTATTGAAGAGCATACAAATGCTTCCTAATGACCTTTGTAACCAAGAAATGATTTCATTTGAACATTCATTTTCGGATTTCTAATCAGTGATTTGTTTTGTTTTGGGTTTTGGAGTCTTCAATACACATGAAAGTTCATTTTGTTTAGCTTTGCTTAATGTCTTTATTTTACCAAAAACACTTTCTTCAATTAGGTTTTCAAACTAAGATGTCCAATGTCTTAATTTCTTCAAACCCCACAAGATATGTTATGTGGAAATTTAATGAACTTAAGGCAAGGGTTGTCCTATTGTTTACTTAAGAAGACAAATTATGATATAATCCAATGCTTAGAAACCTCTAAGGATGTGAATCCCAAGGGAAAGCAATAACATATGGATTGAGTCAATTGTATTTATCTTCAAAAGGGTTTTAAATTTGGATGATGTTAAGTGTTTGTTTTTGAGATGTTTTCGATCAAGCAATGCATCTTGTAACCCAAGAATAAGTACAATCCTATGGATGTGTAAGACAATATTTGTTGGATTCCCACTTGGACAAGTCCAGCTACGCTTATCTTTAGCGAATGGTTAGATGCTTGACCCCACTAGCTCCCCTCCATGACACTCACTTATACAGGGCATCCAAGCATCAACACCCATGAAACTTCCATGGCATGTTTTCCATTTCTAATAGAAGACCATAAAAGTGTGGGGCGGCTTCAGAACGACCGTTCTTGCACCAACAAATAGATAAAAGGATTTTGGAAAATTATAGCACATGGGTTTTAGTAAGGACTTTTCATTCGTAGGAGTTGACCCAACGTGGCAAGAGTCTCCTTTCGGATCCATCTTGTTGGATTCAACCGCGTGATATTGGTGTTTCGTCCAATATCCACATTTATATCCTGGCTAGAAATACTCTTGGCTTTAGAGTGTTACCAGTTGAGTCATTCCCTTGGGTGAGTATTTTTTCCCCAAAGCAGGCCCTCTAGGATAAACAAAAGTGAATGAAGAACAATATTCATAACTCGATCAATCCTTGTTGGCAACAAGGAGAGAGAATGTACACAACAAAGCCCCCACTCACACTCACACAATAGTTTGTTCAATTTTAAGCCCAAATCGAAGTGTGGAGGTGATTGCTTTGTCTTAACCCAAAGTCATAGAAAATGCCTTTTGATTCTCAAGATCACTATAAAGTGCGAGAGAAGCACATACGTCCTTTTCCAATGCCTTTAGTCTAAGTAAGCCTTCACGAAAAACACAACTACACTTGTTCTTTTTAAATCCTCAAAGCAAAATGTGAGTTCATTTTAAGAGCACCAAAAAGACAAGTGATAAACATTTGTTCAATTTGTTAATCCCATAAACAAAATATAGTAAGTTGTTGATCCTATTGTTAATTTTAACCTTTGCAATAAATGGAATTGAAAAGTTCTTTTTAAGCCCAAATGAAAGCTAGTGTTCTAAAGATGAAAAGATGACAAAATTCCTAAGGAAGTGTTAAACAAACACTTAACTGTTTAAAAAACACTTTAATTGGATAAAATATCATCACCATGCTCCTCTTCCCTTAGTTTTCGATTTCCAACCTACAAAGGAGAAAAAAAGTCAGATTCTGGAAAAACACAGAAATTTAAAAAGCAGAAAACAGAGGAAGAAGCAATCATAAATTAAAGCACGTGCTAAAAATTAAATTTCTCCCTTTTACTGTCTTCCAGTGTCGAAACTCATGAAGGCGTCGCTATTTTTTCCTCCCAGCATCGCTCTTACAGTGCCGCTTTACCAGTCAGCGGCACTCTGTGTTGGGACAGAGAGCACGATTGTGTCGCTCTTTTCGCCCAATGTTTTTAGTTTTTGAAAGCGTCGGAGTTTAGATTTTTTTGAAACTGATGCAGATCGGCGAGTCCAGCGACAGAGTTGAAATTTTGAATTTTTGGCAGGATGAGCCCAGCGGTGCTAAAACGACACTGACAAGCCCGCGGTGCTAAAATAGCGACACTGACGAGCCCGCGTTAGAATTTCCTGTGTGAAGAAAAACACAAAAAATTTGAGGAAATGTTATAAATGTTAATGTCAAGCCCTCTTTCTAGCGCCAAATGTGCAAACCCTTTTCCTACTACCTGCAAAACAACATGAATAAACGAGTTAGACAAGGAATTACAAGCTAAAAGAAGGATTCCCCATGAAATCCATTTATAAATCAAACTAGGAATGAAAATAAGCAAGAACACAAAGAAAATGATAGAAACTAGATTCAATCCTAATTCAAATAACAAACACTTGATCCCATGGGGGAATTGGTGCTAATTTGATGTGAAAATTGGCCCTTTCCCAATTCCTATGATGCAAGATTCGAATGTTGAAGAGATTGCTGATCCACTTTTGATGAAAAGATGAGAACTCCAAGCCAAATCTGCAAAAAGCCTAACTAGGAATTCGAATGATGTATGGAAATGGCTAAGTATTTTAGCATGGTAACTTTGCTTGGATTGTGGATGATAAAATGAAGATACGAGCCTTTCATTTATAGGATTTCAAGATGGATGAAAGTCCAAATTTGAGCAATGTGGGACTAACTTTCATCCAATGATATGGTGCCACTTGTCAAGCTATGAATGGATGATGGTTGTGCAAGATTTGGGGTTTGTGCCAATAAATGCCAATATTTGAAATTCAAATTTGTTGAAATGACATGTAAGAGGGAAGGGAAAATGCAATAAATGCCACTTGGCTCAAGGCAAAGGACATGTAAGAGGTTTTAAATGCCTTGTTGGATTACAAATTGAGAGAATATTCCAAAAAGATGCCATGTGAGGAAAAATAGGGATTTAATAAATGAATTAAATCTATTTTCATGTGCAACTTGCATTATCTAGAGGATGTGACATGAGATGAGGTTAAATTAATCAAGGGTTAATTAATTTAACAGGAGATTAGATGATGTGACTTATTTGACTTAGATTTATGATTTATTTAAATCAGATAAGAGAGGAATATGATAAGAGGCTAAGTAAATAAAGATTTTGATTTATTTAATTAAAAGGGACGGTGTTAGATTAAATCAAATAAGGTTTTAATTTATTTAATTTAATGGATGGACTTTAGAGATTTTAATCAAATAAATTGATTATTTAATTAAATAGGGATAATTAGATTAGATGGGTTGATTTAATTAACAAGAGAGAGTGACTTAATCAGATAAAATGATTTATTTAATTAAGAGACGAATATTGATGAATTTAATCAGATAGGGGGATTTGATTAAACGGTTAGACTGAGGGATGATTTAGGAAGAAACGATGTTAGTAAATCAAGATCAGATGCACAATGTCAATCAGTATATTTTCAATGTCTATAATATGATAAGTAATTAAATTAATTAATTACTTTAAAACTTAGAAATAATTAGGAGGTAAATAGGTAATATTATTTTTCAATATTGAATATAATTTACTAATAACAGGGATACATCTTAGATTTCTACATACATAATGACATAATTACAATGCTTTTACAAAATTAGGTTATGTCTAACCCTTTTTGGTTCTTTTTATGAGAGTATGGATTGCCTTTATAATCTCTTCTTTTGTTATCTCCTTGAACTAAGAGTTTATTCATTTTCTTTATTGATCATTTTGGGGATTAGTTTTTAATTAACGTAGACGATATGAAATTGGATGAAATAAAAAATAAAATCAACCAAATGGGAGTGGTCAATTTTAGGTGTCTACATTTTGTACCTCTTTGAAATAATGTTAAAATAATGATGTTTCAAAAAAAAAAAAAATAGTTGATGCAAAAAAAGGATAGGATGATAAGATGCCCTAGTGTTGAGGAGGTAGAAGAAAAATAATGTGTATAGGTGATGCCCCATCGAGAGGGTGTTCAAGAAAAAAGGGGCTTGGGAAGCCTCTCAAAAGGTGAAAAGAACCCCAAAAGATGATTCACAAGGAAAAACATGGAAGAAGGGTCAAGGAATGGAAGAAAATAAAAGTGCGAGGAAGAAAAGGGAGAAAAAGAAATGATATAAATAGTGACTAGGGTGTAATTACTATTCATTCTAACCTAAACATCTAATAGATTGAACATAAAATTAAGAAGAGAGTGTGAGAAAATGGCTCATGTAGTAGCATCAATGCACCAAGGAGACCAAGTGAGGGCAACATAACGACAAGGGGGACAAGGTGGCTACATATGCTCCATCGAGATGGTTTCTCTCCAAAGGGGTGAATCTGCTAAGGGGTGGGTGGTTTCACTCCAAAGAATTAGATCCATTGAAGGGTGAGTAGTTTTGCTCTAAAGGAGAGGATCCATTGAGGGATGGGTAGGTCCACTCCAAAAGGGCAGATCTAGTGAGGGATGGGTGGTTTCACTCCAAAGGGAAAAATCCATTGAGGGATAAGAAGTTTGGTTCCAAAGGGGCAAATCCACTGAGGGATGGGAATTTCTATCTTGAAGGGGTGGGCTTGCTTAGAAGGGATAGGAGATAGATGAAAAGAAGTTGATAAATGATGCAATAGGTGAAGGCCTATAACCTTACCAAACATAATAACAAACAATGAAAACAAATTTCAATTCACAAATTACCTGAATCTCACCATTCAACAACTTCATATTATTTGCTTGTAGCACAACAAAACCACTAAATCGGGTATTACTCCACTCACACACCCTTTTAGTTCACAACACCACTCATATCAAGGACCCATTTTAGTGAAAAGTAACATATTAAACAATCACCTTAGGTTTTTTTGAAGCAGATTGCAAAAACCAGGTTTGCTACACTTGCAAGGGCTCAAATTAGCAAAAATTTACAAAGGGGCCACCCTTTAAACATGGCCAAACTCCCTAAGACTTTGGGGCAGAAAATAATATGTCTAAAAACCCCAAATTCCTCAATCAGACCTCAAAGATTCAACCTCCCAATATCCAAACCATAAAACCCTCTCAAGGAGCCTAGAAACCCTAGGGTTTAATGAAACTCACGCTTCCCAAACTCTCCAAAAGTTTAAAAATCTACAAATAGACTCAAAGTACCTTGCTTATGCTTATTTCAACATAAAATATCATTTCCCATCATCAAAACTCAACTTGACTCATAAAAAACTCACTTTTCATAAGGAAATTTAAAGTTTCTCACTTAGGCCAGTTGGAGAGATTTGAAGATTAAATGAACAAAATTCTATATAAGAGCCTCAAAATGGATTAAAAAAGAAGTAGAAACACTACACTACAATTTAAAAAACAAATTTCAAGCCAAAAGGTCCTGTACAGATTGGAAAATCTACTGCTATAACAAAGAAATATGGAAAATGGAGGAAATCAACCTTTTATTTGAATCTTCAACTTCAAAAATATCTTCGACCAAACATGTTACGAGTTTCTCAAAGATTTTAAAGAATTTTCCCTTCAACTAAAACTCCTACCAAAACTAACTTTTAAAAGGCCTTGACCGTTGGCCTTCCAATCTTGTCTTATTACAACTTTTACAACTTGTATTATTCCAAGATAACACTTAACACCTTTCTAGCATATTTTGAAAAATTTGATCACCTAGACACCTAATCCACACCACAATAGTCTTATAACATTAAAAAACAGTCTTATAGACCTTATTCTAATGCAAAACTCCTACATTCTAAAGCCTAGATTTTAAATTCTTGAATGGACACAACTTGTTTAATGGTGCTCCTACACCATACACCCCAACTTGAAGCTTTTCCAAGTCTCTTGGAAAGAGCAATGTAACATGTCCTCCTTGATACGATCCATTTCGTTGTCCTATTTTATCTTCTTTGTTAGGTTCCTTTTTCTCTTTACTATCCTTGACAACCTTATCTTCCCGTGTTTTAGGCTCCAACTATGTATACTGCGTTAAGGGGTGTTTATCATCACTACCAACTTCAAACTCTGCCATACCATATTTCTTGACATCTATATTCTACCTTTCTACATCTATCATCCCTGCACTTTGTTCCATTCTCTATCCCTTGTTGTTTCCACTTACATCTCCACCATTGTCCACTATACTTCTGCATTTTATAGTCCTTATCAAGACGGCCACTATCCTTTCCAATGTACCAATGCATTTAAGGGTCCTTGTCAGACCTGTACTTTCCTTACACTTTGTCTTACTATCTGTTCCATCAGTCACAACATTCTTCAATTATCCTATTATCCTTTCATCCCTATAAACCTCTGTACCAACACCCTCTCTATCTTTTGTTACATCACCACCATCATCTACTATCCTTTCCTTATTACCAACTTTTCCCCACTTTCTCACTGTCCAACTACTTGCATCACCTTTTGACTGATTCTTTGCTTTTTTCTATGTTATAGGACATTCCACTACCAAAATCATGATGCTATCCTTGTATTCTTTCCTCCCCAAAGGCTCTTCACTCTCAATTTATTCTTTACCAGTCTGAGACACCACTCCATTTTCTTTTATTTGCCAACTATGAACATTCTCCTTAGGCACTGTATGCCCATTACTCTGACTCTCCTTACTTACTCCCTGCACCTTGACTTGGTTTGACTTAACTTCTAAATCCACACACTTTCCTTTACCTTCACCAATAGTAGTGTACTCCTTTCTCCCAAGCATAATTAGCTCACCATATTCATTTACTCCATTCAATGGAGTCAACAAGAATGTTTTCCCAATCTTCTCTATAGTGTAAGTATTTTTCCTACCATGGTATATAGCTAATCTGTCAAACTGCCAGGGCCTACCCAACAACATGTGGCAACAAGTCATTGGAAGAATGTCACAAATGACTTCATCTCTATACTGACCTATTTGAAACTCCACTTTAGCTTGTTCATTCACTACCAAATTTTGCTTATCATTGACCCATGACACCTTATAAGGTCTCTCCCTAGGTACCCTTTGCAAATATAAATTTTCTACCATCTCATTTGACACAATATTCTTTGTGCAACCTGAATCAACAATGACTCTACATACCTTATCCCTGCATCTACAAGCTATATTCAACAAGGCCTTTCTTTGTAGCAACTCTCTTTCCTTTGCGGTCTTCAAGAATTAAGTCTTCATCAACATTTCACCCACCTCAGGAGTAGCACAAAATGAATTAGAATTTGAACTCTCACCCTCATCTTCATGGACTATTTTTCCTCTTCTTTTAGACCTTCTTTCTCCTCCACTTGTTGATGAACTAGCCTTCTCAGGACACTTCCAAGCAGGATGTCCAAAATCTTGGAAATGATAACGTCTTCCTATGAAAGTGTAAGAGCTTCTTCCACCTCCGAATCTGCTCCTTGTGCCTCTATATCCACCTCTGGAATCAACAACTTGTTCATCTCTCTTGCTTGATTCTTCTCCTTGATTTTCAGTTGCTTTCCTTGGAGTAGAAAATGTTCATTTTCCTCTCATAGTGCTGCCTCTTCCTCTTACTATTTTCTCTTATCTCCTCTTTACCTTCTCTTTAGCCTTCAATGCCATTTTGTAACATTCTTCTACATTTCTAAGATTAGTCAAAGCCATCTTATCTTGTATATTCATTCTCAAGCCACCCAAGTACCTAGCAATTTTCTCATCTTCATTTTCATTGTGATTAGACCTCATGCTCAATCTATAAAATTCTTTAGTATAAGCCTTTACATCCATTTCCTTTTGTCTCAAATTTTGCAACTTCTTAAACATTTAAACTTGATAATCTGAAGGGAGAAACTTACCTTTTAACTTAGCCACCATCTTGTCCCAATCCACAATCTTGGACTTGCCTTGTTTCCTTCTCTCTGATTGTATGTAATCCCACCATGCAAGTGCATGACCCTTAAGCTTTGTTTTGGCAATCTTCACTCTTTGTTCTTTAGGAATCTCTTCACATTCAAAATAATTATCCAAACAAGTTATCCAATCTAATAATTCCTCTTCATTCAAATTACCACCAAACTTTTTCACATCTATTTTTATGTTGTATTTGTCACCTTTTACAACCTTTATCAACTTGGCTATTCTCTGGTCTTTTGGATCAAGCTCTTCTTCAACATCCTCAAAATCTTCATCATCTTCTTCTTCTAACTCACTGCTCTCAACTGCTTCTCTTCTCTTGTTGGTTTCTAGGGATTCCAATCTCTCTTTCAATTCTCTGATTTCCTTCATGTATTGGTTTCTCATTTCATTCATCTCCTTTGTTCTGTTCTTTCCTTTTGGAGGCATCTTGCAAAATTGCTTCTTCTCCTTCCAATCACTCTTTCACAATCTTCAATCCTCTTCTACAAGAATTTGGTACCTTTGATCTGATACCACTTTGATGCAATAGGGGAAGGCCTGCAACCTCACCAAACACAATACCAAACAATGACAAAAAATTTCAATTCAAAAATTACCTGAATCTCACCATTCAACAACTTCATATTGTTTGCTTGTAGCACAACAAAACCACTAAATCAGGTATTACTCCACTCACACACCCTTTCAGTTCACAACACCACTCATATTAGGGACCCATTTCAATGTAAAGTAGCATATCAAACAATCACCTTAGGTTGTTGTGAAGCAGATTGCAAAAACTAGGTTTCCTACGCTTGTAAGGGCTCAAATTAGCCCAAATTTACAAAGGGACCACCCTTTAAACATGGAAAAACTCCCTAAAACTTTTGGGTAGAAAATAATATGTCTCAAAACCCTAAATTCCTTAATCAGACCTCAAATATTCAACCTCCCAATATCCAAACCATAAAACCCTCTCAAGGAGCCTAGAAACCCTAGGGTTTAATGAAACTCACGCTTCCCAAACTCTCCAAACCTTAAAAACTTTGAAATTAGACTCAAAGTACCCTTCTTATGCTTATTTCAACATAAAATATCACTTCCCATCATCAAAACTCAACTTGATTCATAAAAAACTCACTTTTCATAAGGAAATTCAAAGTTTCTCACTTAGGGCTTCACACCTCACACTCTCTCGAACCTTCCCCACTCAAATTGTCCTTTTTATCACCTTTATATAATGAATTAGATCCATCCCACCAAGTAATAGATCATACAGAAAGGTGGGATAGTTTAAAACATGCTTTTTATCCCTTCAAAACCAAGAATACCCTATTCAGGCCAGTTGGAGAAATTTGAATATTAAATGAACAAAATTCTAGATAAGAGCCTAAAAATGGATTAAAAAAGAAGTAGAAACACTACACTACAATTTACAAAACAAATTTGAAGCCAAAAGGTTTTGTATGGACTGAAAATCTGTTGCTATAACAAAGAAATATGGAAAATGGAGGAAATCAACCTTTTATTTCAATCTTCAACTTTAAAAATGCCTTCAACCAAACATGTTACAAGTTTCTCAAATATTTTAAAGAATTTTACCTCCAAATAAAACCCCTACAACTTCCACAACTAACTTTTAAAAGGCCTTGACCGTTGGCCTTCCAATCTTGTCTTATTACAACTTTTACAACTTGTATTATTCCAAGATAACACTTAACACCTTTCTAGCATATTTTGCAAAATTTGACCACCTAGACACCTAATCCACACCAAAATAGTCTTATAACATTAAAAAATGGTCTTATCTACCTTATTCTAATGTAAAAATTCTACATTCTAAAGCCTAGATTTCAAATTATTGAATGGACACAACTTGTTTAATGGTGCTCCTGCACCAATAAAACACAAAAGTAGGTTTGATGCAAAAAAGTGACATGGTGGGTATGATGAATGCATGTGAGTATGAAGACTTGAGATATGAGATCAATGGTACTATAGTTGGTGCCACATTTTGATGAGGATAACAGGGCATGCCTAGATGTGTGTGGCCTTAGATACGTAGAATGAATGCAAATAATTAGAGCCCACTAATTGTTACTGAATTCCTTGGTGAAGTAATGGTGGTTTGAAACCAACAAATTCTATCTTCTAATGGGGGAGATGAAAGTGATATTGGACTATATATGGAGGGTCCTTAGGCTAAAAATTAGAGGACAAAGGGTTTTAGGGTTGAGTGTGGTGATTACCACAATCCTGGAGAGACTCTTCCAATACATACAAATTTCCCCACCTGAGGAAGAGATCTAGATAGAGATAGATGCATTGAGTTAGTTCTAAGAGTGGCACTATATGTATGTGGGTTGATTATTGGGGTGCTACTTCTTGATCAAAGTGGTAGATTCTTCAATCTGACCTTAAGAGAGATGGTAGCTAAGATAATAGATGAATATAGGTGATATGCATAGGAATAGTGCATATTGGTGCAACTCCATAGGGATATGCACTTGATATGTTATCGAGGTGGGCATAGCCTCACCCACATCACCTTGTTATAGGTGTCAGTGTGGGAGAACATTGCGGTGAGATTGATAAGAAAAAGGGTGGATCATATAGCAAATGAGTTGGGTGTCCTTAGTTGGCAAGGAAGGCTCTGATATCAAGAGGTATAGGGCATGGTACACTAGAGGAGATTGCAAAATGAGTTGGATGAGGGATATGTCATCTAGAGGTTGTATAGGGCCAATGACGAGTGGGAGGAGGATCAAGAGGTAGTGTTCTACATGTTTAGTGCCCACAAAATCATTGTGCAATACCCATACATGATAGAGAGGTATTGACCAGATAGGGTGATACACCGATTTGGCATGAGGTAGGCTATGCTCTAGGAGCCTCACAATTTCGGGTGGCTATCGAGGGACATTGGGGTGTGGAGCTATAGACAACCCCTTATGTAGGAGCATAGCCTTAACATAGAGTTTAGGAGGTTCTATGAGATATGCATGTGAGGTGGATGATCTTGGGACTATAGAGAGATATGCAACATGGTGGGTGTGAGACAAGCCAGTGTTAATGGTATAAGAACCAACACCAAAAAAAATGGGAAAGATTTAGGTGACCATACATGAGGCTAGGAGGGTGAGATGGAGGAGGATTAGTAAGAGTCAAAGGAGGGAGGGAGAGTAAGTTATCTCTGAGGAGATTGTGGAGGATTAGATCATGGTGACAAGCAGTGAGTGGAGAGGTTAGGAGAGTGGAAAGGAGATGATGGACATATATATAGAGGCGTAGAGGTTTCCCAATATAGCACCCCTAGAGGAGGTGACCACATCAAGGAGGAGTGAATGAGAGGATGATTTGGAGACATGGTTGGATACAAAATAGAGTTGTGTGTAGTTATAGGGGCAGTTGGAGCAGGTATAAGGGGATCTCATGATAGTTACAATTGAGAAAGAAAACTTACAAAAGAAGAGAGATGGATATATATAAGGAGGTGTAAAGGTCACCTAACATGCCATCCTTGGAGGAGGTGACTCCATCGAGGAGGAGTGAAGGAGAGGAGGAGAATTTGGAGACACAGTTGGCTACAATAAAGAGCCATATGGAGGAGTTATAGAGGTAGTTGGAGTAGGTACAAGGGGATCTCATGATAATTATGATTGAGTGAGAAAACCTAAGGGAGGAGAGAGATAGATTTTGAGGGTAGCCGAGCATGATATATAGGGAGATCTCACGATAATCATGGTTGAGTGAAACAACCTGGGGTTGGAATGAGATGCCTGGGGGTTGGAGAGGGCATGACTATAGGGAGATAGGGAGACGTATCAATAGGAGAGGGATGTGGTGAGAACATAGAGTGGAGGGACAAGGGTGGCAGAGCTAGCCTTCTAGTTTGTAGAGGTGAGCTGGGAGGCACAATATTATAATTTAAGACTCTTTATGAGAGTGCAGTACCAACTGAGCAAAGGGCACCTAGTTTCTCTCAGGAATGGGGATTGAGGAGGAGTAGATGATAGTTGACGTGATCAAGATCAACTAGGATTGGGTTAATGGGACCACTAAGGGCAGGAGGAGGAGGGACAGAGGGTTGATAGGTTCAAGGGAGTACTAGCCTCCACCACACTCTCAAATGCAAGCAATAGTGGATACATGAAGGATAGACCAAGCTACATTTTGGATTATTGTACATGGATAGTTGTGTACGATGAGGAAAATGTATAAATGGATACACAATTGTATTTAAATATGATTTTGATTATTATGGCATTTGTAGTATTTATGGTAATATATATGGACATTGATTGCATATAGATGGGAAATTGATTATGATGGACATTTCATGTATATCTGATTTATGGATAATGTTATGATGATGTTATATGATTTGCGTACCTATGTTGTACTAATGATTTGTGATGCAAGATGTGTGTGTGTGTATGTGATGATTGTATGATGAGTGTCCTAACATATGTGATGTAGGATGGATGTATGATTATGTGTATGATACCTAGTGAGGATGTTGTGATTTGTGTTATTAATGATATATAATGATTATAGCTTTGTGAAAATTATGGATGCATATGGTAAAGGTAAATGAGCCTAATGGATGATGTATAATGTAAATGCACTTAATAATGAACCTAATGAGAAAATGCAACTAAATTATTATGGAAATAATTAAATATGCTTAGAATAACAAATCCTAAAAAAATTAATGCAACTAAATGATTACGAAAATGACTAAATATGCTTAGAATAACTACTCCTAAACAACTTAATACAACAAAATAATTATGGAAATGATTAAAGATGCTTAGAATAAAAAATCTTAAACAACTTAATTCAACTAAATGATTAAAGATGCTCAACTTAATGCAACTAAATGATTAAAGATGATTAGAATAGAAAATTCTAAACAACTTAATGTAACTAAATGATTAAATATGCTTAAAATAAAAAATCCTAAACAACTTAATGCAACTAAATGATTATGTTCAAATAATGAAATATGCTTAGAATAATAAATCCTAAACTTAATACAACTAAATTATTATGAAAATGATTAAATGTAAATCTGGTAGGTGGAACGTAAGTGAAACCCTAGTACATCAATTGATAAAAAACTAGACCTCACTAGAGGAAAATAATGAGGGGAAACATTTACACATTTCCAGTATCAAGATTAAAAGGGAATCATGATAAGTATTAATGATATGGGGATGGATAGAGGGGATGGGTTGGAGGGATGGGGATTTATTGAGAAATTTAGTGCTATATAAATGAGTGTCATGTAGTGAGCACTTAATTTGATATAACATAGGATATTATGTGTCAGGATATGAGGAACCAAGGTGACTTTGTATCACATGCATAGGACTGGCACAATAAATAAAAGGTTAGTCCAAAATCCCATAAAGTCGCAAAGGGCTTTGATGGATATGATGTTAGAAAACTACAAACACAAGGAATACCCCATGTTCATAACACAAGGCCCTGGAGGATCTTGGCAGATACTACGTGAGGAAAATTTAAAAAATAATGAACAAAGAAGTCATGACCATGCCCCTATTTCACCATTCAAAGAACACATGTGATATGATGGATTGTGGCGAACTCAAGTAGGTAAAGTAGGAATCTCAAAATAATGATATACACATATTCCAAAATAACTAATGAAATAGAAAAACATCTCAAGTACCCTTTGCCATAAAGACAACATATGGGTTGATGTGGTCTAATTTTAGGAAAGATATATCCTTGGGGAAAGATATACCCTTTGCAAATGAGGTTGCAAGCTAAGTGGGATTAACCTTGGGGAAAACTCTATGGTTAAGTGTGCTTGAGCTAGAGTATTATTGGGATGGGTGACCTCTTGGGAAGGCCCAGTGCTTCACCTTTGTGAGGATCACCTAGATGCAATGAGTGTTAAGTGGACCATTCATTATCATGAGAAATGGATTCTTGTGAACCACTACTCATGAAACATGGGTCAATGAGTTTGACTCATAAAACTACTTGGTTGAATCCTGATAGCAATATCACAATTTGGCACACTATGGAAAATACCTCCTACTTATCAAGATATATCTTGCAAAGACCGAAGATGGATGGGGTAGGACCTAGGATTATCATGAAAAGAGGTAATCAAGATACCTGAAACCAAATGGGGCTAATGGATTTTGTTCAAATATCAACTAGGTAGGGGACATAGTCAACACAACTGACACAAGGATGGGACCTAGTTACAAGTGTAGACACCTAAAAATGGCTAATACATTTTTATCTTGTCATTTCATCATTATCCTTATCATTTCTTCTATCTATATTAATTTAATAATTTTTAAGTATTTAATTAAGCTAATATTTTCCTCTTTTCATCCATAATAATTAAATAATTTTTAATTAATTAATCACTTATGATTTTCTCTCCAATATTAATAAAATTTAAATTTAAATTATCTTTGGTCCTCTATAAATTTTTTTTTTTAAAACCTATTTAATTAGCTAACACTCCTTTTTTAAATAAATTAAAAATAATTTATTTAAATTAAATATTTTATTCTAAAATAAATAAATTAATATTTATTTATTTCTCCAAGCTATCATTTAAATTAAATAAATTTCATTTATTTAATTCCCTCTTTCTTCAAAATTTAAAATTTAGGTCTTACCCTGTCTTGAATTTGCTTATCCATTGGTTTTGCATATCAATCTCCACCATTAATCAAATGTTAAGTGAAGTATATAAATAAGAATCTTTCATTTCTTTCAAACCCCTTAGCAATTTTATTATCAAGAATCCCCTTAACACTTTTATTGTCAAGATCTCTCTAGCACTTTTATTGTCAATATCTCTCTAGCAATTTTATGACCAAGATTTATCAAGCATTCAAGCATTTGAGCATTATCAAGTATTATCAAGCATTTCCAAGCATTATCAAGTATTTTCAAGAATTATCAATATCATTTATCAGGCATAGGTATCATTTATCTTTGAGAATTTATCTTTATCATTGCATCATATCATTACTATTCTTTCATAGTTTTTTTTTTTTTTGGTCGGTAATAAGTGTTTTATTTTATTGAGAATTGAGATAAAAATATTACAATGCTAATTCCAATACAACATCCATAAAAGACCCTATCATACCCATCAAATCCTAGATTATAACCTAAAGAGCTACCCCCAATTCCAGCTTAACCAACTCATACAAAGATTTAAGATTTACATACAACTAATAATCGAGCTTGAATCAAAAACCTCTGAAACACCCATTAGCAAGTCAGAGGTTTGAAGCTTTCTTTGATCTTCCTTTAATCTGAGATCGTAGGACCATAGCAAAAACTTTCTTCTTATCCTTCTTTGCTTTCTTCCCCAAAACCATTTGCCACCTGTCCTCAAACCTTGCAACTTCCTTCTACCAGTCCAAAGGTAGGTCCTGAGGACTCCTCCAATTTCCATTCCCACTACTAACTTGTTGTTGTTGATTTTCAGCTTTTAGCTTTCCAACTTCTTTCATCTGAGGTCTAACTCCCCCTTTCTTTTCCTTACACTCTGGTGTTGCATCCCTAGTTTTGAAGGTCATCTCCTTGACACTTCCACTAAAATCAGCTTTAGCACTATTTTCAACGTGAGTCCCTTCTTGAGTTGGGGCCTCCTTAAATTGTTGCTACTTTGCATTTCTAGCCTCCTACATCAGCATCATCTCCACCCTATTCGGCTCTTTTGTATCCCAAATCTCCTCCATTGTGGCTTTCTACTGAGAGCACCCTTGATTCATCTCCTATTTCTCTACCATATATTGTTGGGTGGTTGTATCTTTCCACCAAGAAGCCAATTTGATAGTTCTAGACTTAGCACATTCCACTACCAAGTGTTTCATTTGATGGCCAGTTCTACACCTAAATGACACCCCTTCATAGTCCAATGGTTGCACCCAACAACCCTTTGGATGTTTCTGACAAATCTCCTTTGG
>VDFB02024957.1:0-16651 GCA_007258455.2 Sequoia sempervirens
ATGTTTCTGATTTTTCTGTATGATTATTCTGATTTTTCTGTATGATTATATGTACCAGAAATGACACCTCTCCTTGGTTGTCATGCTTGAATTAGACCTTCAAAGTGTGCGGGTATCTGGTCTGCACATCTAGTATGTCTTTAGTATAATACAGCCCCAAATAGTTGATCAAGCGGCTCTCTTAGGAGCATCCTGACCTGCAACTTAAAGTGTATTCACTTCTCCAATTTTGTTCCCGGATATAACTCTCTCCCTGCATTTGATTGTTTCCTTTTTACTTATATCTTTATTCTCTGCATAGAACAGGTGTGTCTCTTGGATGAATGTTGTCCTCTTCAAAGAAACATGACTATTAGTTTAAGGCTAATCATTGCCTTGAAGATGTAAACTAATTGCTGCCTTAAAAGTATTCTTACACTCCTTTAATAATCGTTGTCATTTCCATTATCTCCTCTGGCCGTTTAATAATCTGATTATTATATTTAATCATTTGTCTCCCTTTTGTGTCGGCTTCCAATAGGATTGAGAATGCGTCTTGATGATCGGGACAATTCCTGAATCATTGATCCCTTTTAATCGTTATCTTGCCTCTGGATATGGTTCTCCATTTATTGCTTCCTCTAATGTCTTTATTGCCTTTTATACTTCATCATTGTATGGCATGAAGTCATGATTAATTACCATATGTCTGAAACGCTTTGTATCTCCCGCGATAGATATTCCAATATGGCTTGGTAGACTCCATGCGATATTATAAAATGGTCTTCGATAGAGTCGAGATATTACCAGCAGCGCTGAATATATATTAACTATATCATTTCAATATAATACTTGGCTCGTTGACAATGACACTGTGGAGCAGTACCTAAAGTCTGGTCGCAACTTAGGTTTCCACGATGATGTCCATATTATGCATAATGCAAGTGTCACCGGCAAATGTGTGTTAGATCATAGTCTAGTATTCTTCGATATTAATAAAGGTTACACGCATGTTCTATTCTATCGCTGACTAGGTATAATTATAACTCTTTTAATCTTGGTCCTGGTTACTACGTGCCATGAACAGGATATTCAAGCTGGGCTTGATTATAACTATCTTCTTTTCCCGAATTGCATCTTATGTCAATCAATGCCGAATATTAAAGAAATGGTAGGGAGAGGGGCCGATGGTCGTGCACCCTAACTTGGCTTCTAATTATCCTCGTTGAAATTTCAAATCCTCCCAATTTTTTGTAGCTTACTTGGCAAGTTCTCTTTATAACTAAGGTTTCAGGGCCACATCATCAAATATGATGCCACATCAGCATGTGTTTTTAGTCAAGGTGTCCAAAGGCCCCAAAAATAGTGAGACCAATTCTCGTGCATTACATCATGAGTAGTTGGCTGATGTGGTATCACATGATTGGTTGCTTTTAGATCAAAAGCATACATTTTGTTTAATTATGGGTAGTCAAATCACAACTATTGGACATTATATAAACGACTATTGGGTATTATATTTACGATTGGGTGCACGACTATTGGACCCCGCGACTATTGGACCCTCTCCCTAATATTTCCTTTTACTGCCATGTAATGTCCCTAATTAATTACCTATGGCAATAATAATATTCATCATTTTACATTTGATAATAATATTGTTAATTTTATATATTTTTAATATTTACTTTATTATTTAAATTGTCAATATTTATATTTTAATATTTATGATATTATATATAATAATTATAATTATAATATTATCTCCTGATAGTTATAATTATAACAATATTCAAATTGTAATATTTATTTACATATATTTATTTCCTTTTGTATTTACATTTTAGGGTTCCGACTCCGGGGACATGACATATTTCTATTTAATGGGTAGTGGCTACATTTCTATTACTGAAAATTTAATTGAATCATCTTTCAATATTTAATTTTCTTGGAGTTTACTGCCATTTAAGTTTTTGCAGCATGTTTCTGAAATTAGGGTTTTTGATGTAGAAGGGGTTTGGTTTTTGGGCCAAGTAATGTTCTTCATAACTCGCTAATTTTATAGTGATGGTTTTGGGAAAATTTCCTTGCACATTCTTGAATTCGATTTGAAGTTTGAGTTGATAGAAGTAAATTTTGCATTGATACAAACTTTTGCTTCCACTAGCGTAATACAACCAATCACACTCAAGTTAGAAATAATTTTGATGGAGAAAATATTCTGCAAATTACACTCCACATCAAATGAAAATATTTGCATAGACAAATTCATCATGTTACGATTTTAAAATCTCTTCCCTAATTGTTTCATTACCCTGGTAATGCTTTTTTTAATTTTTTGTGCATCCCCAATTGCTCACATTTACATTCCTAAAGAAAAACTTGTTGCAATGACGTTTCAAATTTTCTTTGCCACCTTTGGGTAGTGCAATTTGTCATACAATTCATGCACCCTATGTATGCTCCTACATTTTTCTTCAGCATTCATATAGGGAGAAAAATGGAAAAGGTAAAGTGACTCAGTGGACAACTTCTTTGTTTCATATAGTGACACAGTATCAATGCCTATTGATAAGGCCTGTGCTTTCTGTAAGCTACAGATATTTTACAAGCATAAGCCGCAATGAGGCAGGTGCATATGAAGCAGTCCAATACTTGAAAGCTCCTGGGTTCTTCCTCCACTATGCAGTTGCATCTGCCTCTCTTTAAATTATATCAAGCATTTCTTAGTAATGAAATTTTCTACAGTTTGTCTTGGGTTAAACCAGATGCCCTGTTATGTATGAGTGCCACAGGCACCAAATTTTAAGTTTGCAGGTACTGATTGAACTCTTCCCATCATTTTAAAGATATTTTTTATCACTTGTATTTTTATTTAATGAGTAGTGGCTACATTTCTATTACTGAAAATTTAATTGAATCATCTTTAACTATTATTTTCTTGGAGTTTACTGCCACTTAAGTTTTTGTGGGATGTTTCTAAACTTAGTGTTTTTGATGTAGAAGGGATTTGGTTTTTGGGCCAAGTAGTGTTCTTCATAACTTAGTAATTTTATAGTGATGGTTTTGCGAAAAAGTCCTTGCACATTCTTGAATTTGATTTGACATTTGAGTTGATAGAAGTAAATTTTGCATTGACATAAACTTGTGCTTCTATTTGTGTAATGCAACCGGTCATTGCATCAAGACAACATCCATACCTATCCCCCAGGCATCATAGTCTAGGACAAATGGTTTGTAAAAATCAAGGAACACATAGTGGCTTTGAGGGCATGGAAGGCCAATTCTGCTTCAACAGTCTACAAAAGAATTCTTTTTAAGCAACATTATTAGAGTTTTGTAATGTCCTGTTTTATTCCTAAATGTCTGCAACCTATGCTTCAAAAGAAATCAATAAAGATAATTAATATTACACCAAACTGGCATTAAATAAAGATTAAGTTGTTAAGAATGGTCAACAAACATATGAAAGGTTGTGTCCCTTAAGCAAGATAAGGTATATAAAGAAGGTAGATCTAGAAGAAAAGGAAAAGGTGAGGAATTATTAGGACTGATTACAAGTAATAGACAGCAACACTCACAAATTGTCTTATTTAAAATTAAATTATTATTCTCCAAGTTCAGCAATGAAGAGTTGTAACTATTGAGGTGAAAAGGTGTGACTCCCTCAAACTTGAGATATAAAAGGGAGAGCATTTCATTTGAGAAAGAGATCCATAACATCATTCAATCAATCAATTGAGAATAAATATGATGTGACTCCTAATGTGAAAGTTTGTGACTCTTAATGTGCAAGGTTGTGACTCTAAATATGAAAGGTTGTGACTCTCTCAATAATAAGATATAAAAGGGAGATCATTTCCTTGTGGAGAATGCAGCAAGTGGATTGGATAGAAGAAAAATAAGAACTTGGAATATAAGAGATCTATTGGAAATAAATATTGTTTTCAGCAAGGATATTATTGGGAAGTAAGTTTTAAATATATAAATTAGGAATAACTATATATATATATATGTGTGTGTATATATATATATACAATTAATAGAATAAGATTCCTTTAGCAATCTATTTTGAATTTATATAAGTGTCTACAAATAGGGAGGTCGATCAACCTTCTAGGTTCATGAGATGGGAAGTACCGGCTTTGCCTTCATTAAGTACGCCACCCCTGAGATGCAATGCTCGTGGGACCGAGAAGTGTATTAGTGCTCTTAGGCTTGTTGAGGGAAGCAGTCTTCATGCATCTTATCAAGCACACCACCTTGAGATGCAGCACTTGTGGGCTAGGAGGTGAATGAATGCTCCTAGGCTTGATCAAGGAGGATGGAGTGCCTCCAAGGTGGACTGAGGGATGGTGTCAACTTGAGATCCTGCCATGCTCGTGGGCCAAGAGGCGCATGAGTGCTCTTGGGCTTGAGAGAGACTTCTCAAGTACGCCACTCCCGAGATGCAATGCTCGTGGGGCCAGGAGGCGTACGAGTGCTCCAAGGCTTGAAGGTCTTCTCAAGTATGTAGGAACACAATGATCTGCTAAGAGGGGGGTGAATCAGTAGATAGTAAAAACTTAGCACTTAAATCCTTTATGCAGATTAATACATTAAACACTTAATGCATACACAAACTTAAAACTAAATGTGCAAAATAAAACATGTAAAGCTATGATAAGCACAAGCACCCACACAAAATACCATAACACCAGATGTATGTGGAAAACCCAAGATGGGAAAAACCACGAGGAGAAATGTTGCTTGAGTCTACTGCTCAAATCCAACCTCACAACCCAAAACTCTGATACAATCTTTTAAGGACGCCAACCCTAAGGAAGCACTGACTCCCTGTGGAAGCACCAACTTTCAGATTTAGGAGCACCAACTCCAAGGACACTACAATCCCCTAAACTGAGCACCAACCCAATTTCAAACCAAGGCACCAACCTCAACAATATCACAAGATTACATATGCATAATATTGGTTCTTACACAACCTGAAAATGCATCATTACAGTACATATACAATTTGCAATGTTGTTGCAAACTCAACAACACATCCCCACTTCTCTGCACTCTCTATCTGCAATACAATCCTCTCCTCTCTGCACTAAAAACTTACAAACTCATACTCTCCTACAGTAGATATAGCAATTATAGATACATAATACGCAAACTCATACACTTACTACTGATACAACAATTTCACTATCAACAACTTGCAAACACCTTATACATACTCACACAGCAAGTTCAACAATCAGCACATCAATAGCAACTGCTGCTACAACAACAACACAATTTGGTTGTCCATTTTGTTTCTCTTTATCACCGACCTGTAAACACACAACCTAGAGATGTGCATCACCGTCCAGGTCATCCAATCAGGTTCACTAGCTTCACCAACAAGCTACCTGTTCATCATTCCACTAACTCTCTGTACATATTTGTTGAATCTACTAACTTTGGCAAAACCCTAAACCTTACAGTAATCAATTCCTCGAGCCACACACATAGTCAGGATAGATCTTCTATTATGATCTTCTCACAACATCAAATCTCGTTCGTTGGTTTGCAAAACCATAAACTTTAGCAAACCCTGACCTTATATGGCAATTAATGCAATCTCCAGATCATTCAATCTGCTTTTGATCTCATTCGATGTAGCAATCTGTGTCGCCGCCTTGTCAATCAAATCTCCAATCAAAACAAACATCTATGCAGGTAAACATTTAATTCTATCCGCAATGTTAGTTAACAGCCAAAACCCCAACCGACCTGTGCATAGCCATTGTATAATATTCAACTTTAAATTTTGGTCGTCGATTCCATCTTTCGTGCCACGATCAAACAATCTCCATTCATATATCCAACTTTATATCCTAACCGTTAGATCAAGTTCTCTTTAACACTATGTCATTGATCTTCCTTGCTTTCATGTCCATCGCCTATTGCTAAATTGCCTTTGGCCTTCAAATTCATACTTGCGATGTATACTCCTTCAACGATAACCATCAAATCATCTATTCTTCAACTCAGCACCGTCGATCAACTTTAACTTAACGTCCATCGTTGTGTCGGGGGAACCGACAATCTTCTCCCAGTGACATCAACCGGGTGACTAGGTAATGGGGCCAGTTGTCAAACAAACCCAAGAGGTAATAACTTAAGCGACCGGTAACTGCCAATAGCAAGTCAACGAACAAATATAAACTTGTGAATGCCATGACCTGCAAACTAATTAAGGTTTAACAATAAAACCCTAAACACCTGAGAGGAAAATAAATCTTTTCTGAGCACATACTCCCACCTTCAAACCTGCAAAATACCATTCAGGAATCCTCTCGAAAAAACCCATATCAGACCTCCCATTAGATTTGCACTCACACACTTGGAGATGCAAGTTGCAGAAATATGACAACTTTTAGACAACATTGCAACTTTGTGACAACATTTTGCAACCTGTGCAAAATATAACTTTACTCCATCTCTTTCAAAACATCAGCATATATTAGCATCCTAACACATCATTCCTTCCATACTACATCCTACTATATCAGCACGACAACATTAGGATCAACACCAACGTTTGATCCCCTTTTGACATTCCCCTTTTGACATCAATGACAACATATTGCCAACAATCTCCCCCTTTGTCATTGATGACAAAACCTAAATGCTCAACAAAACTAAATGCTCCATCAAAACAATATGAATACCAATTTGCATACCTTTCTGCAATTTGAGCATCTTGAGCATCTGCATACATTCTCCTTCTTTCTCAGGTACTTTTTCTCCCCCTTTCTAAGATACTTAAGCATTTGCTTAACTTTCTCCCCCTTTGACATCAATGGCAAAGGGTCGCTCCTAAATACCTTTGTGCAACAATACCTTGTATAACTTTCTCCCCTAGAGCATATCTGCAACCTCTTCTTCATCTCAACAATAGCGAATAACCATTACTCCCCCTTTGACTGATACCAATTTATTGACAAACTATGCTCTAATACCAATTGTAGGAACAAAATGATCTATTGAGAGGAGAGTGAATCAATAGATAGCAAAAACTTAGCACTTAAATCCTTTATGCAGATTAATACATTAAACACTTAATGCATACACAACCTTAAAACTAAATGTGCAGAATAAAACATGTAAAGCTATGATAAGCACAAGCACCCACACAAAATACCATAACACCAGATGTACATGGAAAACCCAAGATGGGAAAAACCATGGTGAGAAATGCTACTTGAGTCTACTACTCAAATCCAGCCTCACAACCCAAAACTCTGTTACAATCTTTTAAGGGCACCAACCCTAAGGAAGCACCTACTCCCTATGGAAGCACCAACTTCCAGATTTAGGAGCACCAACTCTAAGGAGACTACAATCCCCTAAATTGAGCACCAACCCAATTCAAACTAAGGCACCAACCTCAACAATATCACAAGATTACATATGCATAATATTGGTTCTTACACAACTTGAAAATGCATCATTACAATACAGGAGACATTCGGCATCCCAGCACATTCCCGTACTGTCTACAAAACCAAGGAGGACGCCAAGAGATTGTATGACAGCCATTCTGAATTGTGTGCTACAAATGTTAATAAGGCATGGCTGGAGAAGCCTAGACCATCAACAAAGAAAATGCCTAAGAAGCCACGCCGGACAGATTTTAAAGAAGATTATGGGGACATCATTTTGATGTTGAATATGGATAGCCGACAATCCACAAGGTATGTACTTTGAGACATGGATGTATTATTTTATAGACGAAAGTCACTTAGCGTGAAGATGTTCAACTGGTCTCGAATGATAAGCAACAATCTTCACGAGCAGTGACCAATTTGGAAAAGGCCAAGTCTTTTCATATGAGCTCGTACATTGTCTATTTGTTGGCCAGGACATATAAATACTCAAGACTGATTTGCAAAGGCAAAGCTGGCAATGGGGAAAATGAACTCAAGCCTTATGATTGCTACCCGCAACTTCAACTAAGGAAGAATTCTCATTTCAGGCGGGTGCACGATGCTTTCCTAATGTATATCACAAGAACACTTCAAGGAGGAAAGCACCAGAGGCTGAGTCACAAAGCAAAGAGTTTGATCAGTAGGTATGGATCCTGGTTTATCCAATTTCCAAAATCTACATATGTCAGGATCCAAGGATTCACTGGAAATCCTTACAAGCTGCCTATCTATCCAACAAATCGGATGATTTTGCTTGAAGTCCTGAGGCAGCTGGAAGAATACCAGAACATCCAGAGGCCAAGTAAGAAGGCGGCTGTTACATTCCCATTCTTTATTGGGAATATTCTAGAATCCTGTTCGTCAGCACAAGCAATCGAGAGCGCCAGGCTAGAAATCCAATGGTACCCGTTCACAGCCTATAAGTCTAGGGCCAATTTTGACCCACACCATCATATTCGAACCATGGATGGGAGAAGATACAAACACATAGTGGAATTGGAGGACTTTTGGGCGAACGCCATTGATGAGTATGAAGTCAAGAGAAGATTATGGTCTATAGTGCCAGTGGACTTTATGAGGGCAACTGAACTTTGCCGGGTGCCCGATCAGTTGCAGGACGATGGAAATTATGTCCAGCCGTGCTTCGAGGAGAGTCGACCTCTTCCTTCCGTGAAGTGGTCAGAGCCTGAGCATTCAGATTTGGCAACATTGATGAGACCAGTGATTAAGTACTATCAGTGGTGGGTCGACCATCAGGTCTAAGAGTTGAGGCAAAAAAGAATAATGCTCACATATGATTTACTGAGCGAGACGGAGTCATACTCCTCCAATGTCGGTGCATCCCATCATGATGATTTAGTTGAGATTGGCGAGAAGAGGAAAGAAGTAGTTGCAAGCATAGAACCTGCTCCAAAACGACAGAGGATAGAACCATCTCGTTCTACGACGTCTCGAAATATTGATGAGTTGGTGGCCACCGCAAATGAATCCTTGGCCAAGATGATGAGACCTTCTACAGTTCAGGAAAAAGACAATGAACCAATCCAATTGGATAACGATGAGCCCTCCTCTCCTACGGGCACAGAAATACTGGGTTCAGATAATGAAATGGAAGTCCAAAATGATGACTTCGACGAGGGAATGACTTCCAACCTCAGAGGAGTCTTGGATATTCCAAATGAAGGGAACGTTCAGGAGGAAGATGGTATCGAGCAGCCTACCATTCCGGATTGGCTGAAGGAGAGGATGAAGATTCAGGCACTAGTCAAGGTCCAAGAAGAAGATGATACTGCAGATTTCTTGGCAAGGTTGGAACAGGTTGCTACTAAGAAACCTACTAAGAAATTTTCCACCATTCAGAGGGACGAAGCTGGTGGCCGTTCCATACATATCACAGTACCAACAGTGGATAAAGCACAAGATGAGATCACTCCCCAGGAATACGCCATAACCACTATAGACCTTGGCCCAACAACAAAAGGCCAGGAAGTGGAAGAACTGGACAATTCCGTCTCAACTATCAAGGCGAGATTGGAAAAGGAAGTGGCGAAAAAGAAAGAGTACAAGAGGGAGGTCGAGCACCTGAAGGAGTATATACGACATTTGACCCAACCACTCAATCAGGGTGATGCAGTAGCTCCTCCTCTTCTCAATTCCTCGCAGGAGATGGCCAAGGATGTAGAAGAAGGGAATGGTCACGGCCAAGGAGGCCCAGGAATGGATGGCAAGCAAGGGCACGGAAGCAGCCTCGTTTATGGAGAGATTGACGCTTGCCTACGGACAAACTTCTTCTTTCCTTTCCAAATTGGTTGACATGGCGGAAACTTGGGACAACCTTCCAGATATTCAGGAGAGGCTCATTCCATGCCTCAAAGTACTGAAGGGCGTTCCAAAGGAAGAATTGGTTGAGGGAAAGGTGATTGCTGCAGGAGCGGCTTATGATTTTCATCATTGGTTTTGGGCAGTGACAATACAGAGAGAGGTTCTGGAGAAGGCAAAGGCAGATGGGCTCAGAGTTGAGGAGCAAGTTAAAGAAATCCGGGGGAAGATTTATATGATAGTTGCAGATGTGTTTGACCGAGAGATTGTCCGGGAAATTGACATGCAGCTGGAGAGGTTGAAGCATAAGGTTCAGGAAGTTTTCTTCTCTACTACCGGACCAATTCTGAGATAGGATTTCACAAAAGTGGCGAATCTCTTGTCCATTCAGGATGATTTTGTGAGACAGGAAGCGGATTGGGAGAATACCTTCACCAAATGTGTTGAGGATTTGGACAGACTTGAATTCAAGATAAGCATGCTGCCGCCAGTCACGATGGAGGAAGTCATCACAATCGTGTCCAGATTCGTTGAGCACAATGCTGCCCAAGAAGATAGAGACGCCTTCCCTTGAAGATAGCTCCAACTGCTTGTTACTGCTTGTTTACTAGTTGTTAACTGATGTTATTTCGGGCAACCCTAATTAGGGTTGGGTTGTATTAATCTTGGCCGTTGATGTTGTTTTAATCTTGGCCTTTCATTTGATTTTGAAAACTCTATTTAAACTTGTTATCTCTCACTTTCATTTGTGTGGAGACAATGTATGAAATTGTTGCATTTAAACTATTTCCGATAATAAAAGCTCTTATGCATGATTTGCTTTGAACCACTTTTATTGTCAAGTAGTGAGCAAGGTTGCATAACTTCTTCTACCATAGATTAGAATTAGATTACAATTAAGTAGAATTTGCTTTGAATGTTTGTTAAGTGAATGCGAGATTGATCGTATAGATTAAATGGTGAAATATTGCTCATACTTTCTTTGGATGGATGATTTTCATTTGATGCGTAAAGTTACCCTGAGCTTGTGATTGTGGATGCTTAACTGGCCTTATCTCGAGGCTTGAAAATGCCAATCACACCCTTTGAAGATTGCACCCACTTTGTGTAAGTTAAACCTGTGGAGGCAAAACAAAGCTGCTACAATTCGCCACCCTCCGCCTTTGAATTCTAGATTAGATCCTCTAAACCTTTATCTTTTTACAACTTTTTTTTTGAGATCCAAACTGAAAGTCCCAATCGAAGAAGCTTTTAATGATAAATTCGTCTAAGTCCTGAACTTGTAAGGAATTCTTAAACGTAAGTCCCTTTGTGTATTACCAACAAATCACAATGCCCATTGAGCTTATCCATTATGTCAAATAAGACCGACAAAAGAAACCTTGGAGCCATACGATCTCGCTAATCTTAGCATACACCTGACTTTGTTCAAGAGAGGATAGATGGACACGCATTATGTGTGTTCTGGATGATAAAATGTACACCAACACTAATAAGGTTTGATGAATATATCCTATGTTAAACCTCAAATTATAGTGCCAAAGACTCTTTCCAAATTTCTTAAGATCTCTAAGAATCAAAATATGTTATTTGTATGTTCCTAAAGAATTGGGCTATCTTCATTTCCTTTGCTTAAAAATTTTGTTTTGGCATGGGTGATTGCTCAAATATTTAATTTTTTGTGCATAAATGTTGTTAATGAAGAGGCTTTTAAGTCTCTTCAGCCATTTTTTCACATCCCTTGAAATTGTAGCATTTGGATATAAAGCATCAAAAACAAGATAAACAAAATACATATTAAAACATTAACAATTTGATTATAATTATCAAAGATAATATTATAATTATAAATATCAAATATAAAATTGTAATTACCAAAATATAAATACTAAATATTAAAATCATTACAATATATTAATGTGAAATACATAACATAATAAAAGATTGTAACACATTGAAATAGACTAAGAATATATATTGACAAATTATATACCTCAATGATTAAAATACTAAGTTGTTGATTCAGGTATAGATTCAGATGCAGATTTGGGTTCAGGTATACCGGTATGACAATTTTTTTTCCTAGGGTACGGGTACGGGTACGGGAGTATATATATATATATATAATTTATAAATTATTAAATTATAAACATAATCTGATAGACTCATAAGCATACTCAAAATTATAATCATATAATCATAATGCCATAATGCCATAGAATATCGAAACAATGAAATACTCCATATGGTAATACCTCATATAATCATATTCATAATTTGCAAAAATGTAAATAGTAAATACTCAAGTCATAAATTTCATTACACATTGAAAATTAAAATTACAATCAAGACAATATTTAATTCAATATTCTTAAAATTCATCTTCATCAAAAGCATCAAGGTCATGGCCTCACTTGGTTCAATTTCATTTGAACCACTATCAATTAGATTGCCACTCCCACTAGGTGCATCAGTTGCCTCATTGTCATCTATAAGGCAAAATGAGCCTCATTTGGTCGGCCAAGTAAATATAAGGCAATTTGGGCACTTTTTAGGGTTTTATTTTATGTTTTTAAGTTGAGTTTTTTCCTTTTCTCGGTTGGATGATGGGTCCGCCTGTCCTTCGAATAACTAATGCCTATTTACCGGGCTCAGGTCCTTTATGAAGGACCCACAAAGAACCTAGCAAAATGGAGAACCCAAAGCAATTCACGTAAGGACCGAATCCAACTCCAATCTTGAACTCCACACGTGATTTTGGCCTGCCTACTAAAATGAAGAACCCGGTAACTTAGTTAAAATACGAAATATTGAAATACAAAGGATCAATAATCAAATAAAATATATATATATATATATATCTAAATTGCAATTTAAATATTATTATAAATAATATTATGTCAATCATCAAATAGAGAAATTGGCATTATTTACAATTATCTGATTATTCAAATTCATACAGTAATTATATCCAAAGCTATAAAATAATGATTATTATATCTGATTTTTATAATTATTATATATAATACTCCAAAATATATATATATATATATATATTTATATATATATATATTTATATATATATATATATATTTATATATATATATATTTATATATAAAAAAAACCAATATAAAAACATACATAGTTGAAGGAAGATACAATTATTAAAAAGATGACTATCAACAACATACATCGATTAACAACAGCATAGTGTCTAAATGTAATAAAGGCAAAGCAACATGGAGGCAGCAATTCATATAAGAAGCAAGTCATAAGGCAGCGCTTAAAGATATGCAACGGATTAATAGTCAATAAACAATAATAAATGTTGGTTACTGACTAAAAGACATGTCCTCCTATGTGGACATTGCTCCTCAAAAAGACATGACCTTCCCTTTATGGCATTAAGATATAAGAAGGATAATAAACAATAATAAATGTTGGTTGCTGACTAAAAGACATGTCCTCCTATGTGGACATTGCTCCTTAAAAAGACATGACCTTCCCTTTATGGCATTAAGATATAAGAAGGATAAGAAGTGAAGAGAAGAGGCCATCGATCAAGAAGTATTGGAACTACAAAGGAAAACGCAGCCTATGTAATGTCTGATTGGAATCTCATAATCTGCTGAGAGAATAAGTAGGCATAATTAATTTATGTTGCTTACAAGTATGATCTGTGTTAGATCTGTAAGAATAGAATTCATAATTGCTAACTCACAAATATAGCTCTAGGATAGAACAGTGGATATACTTATCATTACTTTCTGATTTTAATAAGTTAAGAAAATATATAATAGCAGCAATAGGTGTAGGTAGTGGATTGAATTCAACTATATTATGTTCAGAGTTTATAAATTAGAAACATAGGTGCATTCTTATCATTGTTCATTGTCATTTATTAGTGTCTAATATTTATTGTTTATTGTTTATTTCTGGTTATAGTATATTCAGAAATTATATGCATATGTATAGTTAGTTTATATTATGATATCCATGTTCCATCATGGTAGGGAAGTGGGATCACAAGAGGGGGAGTCCGTGTAACGGAGCCACCTAGATACACCACCCAGGGGTGGGACATGATGAGCCCACGAGGGCCAAGGGGGTTCTGCTTGATTAATCAGGGTACTGCCTTTGGGTCTAGGTTGGTCTCCACTAGATATGCCACCCAGGGGTGGGACATGATGAGCCCACGAGGGCCAAGGAGGTTCTTCCTGATTAATCAGGGTACTGCCTTTGGGTCTAGTTCAAACATGAGATCCACCATTGTAATCTCACCCTCCTACCATGGTGCAACATGAGGGGATGATCAATTAAGAGAAATGTTGGTTATGATGTTTAATATAGATTTACTCATAATTAATTCTAATCCCCAATGTAGAGTATTAATTGTTAGGCTATTTTAGAGATGGATTTCTAACTTACTTGTAGGGACTAAATCAATTCAAAGTATCCTCTAGGGCCCTTTTCTTGGGAAATTGATAATTTGGGAAAGATTTAAGGTTATCCCAAAAAGGGACATTACACATTTAGGTGATCTCAAGGACTGTGATTGTTGGGGAAATGCTTGAGTAAAGCAATAGGTGAATTTCCAAAGACCTTATATTTTTAAAGCAACCTTTGGCAGTTTCCCACATATTAAGGTGAGAATTAGAAGCATGACACACATCTATGATCTTTATCGTCATGTTTAATGTTGGTCTTCTTTCCCTTTCACCCAAGGTGCAAAGCAAGGAACATTATAGTAATGCACTCTAAGTGATATTATTTGCCTTAGTCAAATAATTCTCTTTTCCCTAGTTGCAATAGAAACCATACATGGAATAGCAATGCTGTGAATAACAGGTATAAGTATACCCTATGGTAATACCTCATGATGTTAGGAATACATTTATTGAATCCTAATTGTTTGTGTGAAAGTTGTACTTTAACATAGTTTATGATTTTGACTATTCAATATTCACAAAAAGTTTGACATAGTGACAAATCATGTACAATCATGTTTTGTACTTAGTTAGGTTTGAATACGTGTTTCAGTCTTTATTTTGGGTTTAATTACCTCTCTTTGCTATATGTTGGTTGTGGGGTGAATCCATTGGATAGATTTATTCCTCTATATCCATTTCTTGAAGGAATCACAACCCTTCACAATAAATGAGTCACCACCCTTCAAAGTAAATGAATTGCCACCCTTCGTTATAAACAAGTCATAGTCTTTCACATTTGAAGGGTCACAATTTTTCACCTTTGGAGAGTCGCAACCTTTCATTTGAAGAGTCACAACTTTTCTCATTTGAAGGGTCACAACCTTTCACATTATGAGTCATATCCTTTCTCACATCATCACTATTCTTGAGAGTCTAATTTAATTTTCTTACAAAATCACTTAAAGTTTTCTCAATTGAATTCTTCAATGATGTTATGGATGTCATTCTCAAATGAAATGCTCCCCCTTTTCTATCTCAATTTTGAGGGAGTCACACCTTTTCACTTCAAACTGATTAATGTAAACATCTGATAACTGAATATGACATGATTGATGGAAAGAAATAGTAAAATATTCTGAACAGAAAAGACATCTACCGCAGTTCAAGATCAGAATTGGTGGTGGGATAAGAGGATATTTTGGAACACAAAACAAAGTCTATCATGAGAAATCAGAGTGGGGAAAAACGAGCAGCAAGTCATGTAAACAGAGTGGGGATATATATATATATATAGACCTAAGAAGAAGACCAGCACTCATATAGCATCAAAACATTAATAGGATATCTCAGATTTGGAAGAAAGAGTATGATGAATATAAAGATGGCTCAAGGAGAAATATATGAAGGCAAAGGATAAGTCAATAACAAGGGAAGTAAGCTTAGTATATACTTGTATATATGATAAAATATAAGTACATAGATAGATAGTGTACGATTATGCAATAATGATGCTTTCAGCAATTGTTGAACCTGATAAGTAAGTATGATTCTTTAATTTAAGTATAATAGCTCTTATTTGTTTGATCTACCCTAACAATATCCTCTAAGTGTTAAGAAAAGATCATCGATTAAGGGGAAAAACATACAGACCAGGTGACAAAGGAGCATATGTCCAAGTTCATCACCCCAGACTGCTATTCTTCTGCAACTCATTGTTTACGTGTGTATGCATATTGCTTATAAGTTAATAAAATATTTAATGATTAACTTCTTGTGATAGAATATATGATGTGCTTGATTGTCTGAAACCCACTTTGTGGAAGGGGCCTAGGCGAGCGGTGAGTGCTTAGAGATTCCACTTATAGCTGCCCAAGCTTTAAGGAAAGGATGGGCCATGGAGGGGTGGAAGAGCCAAGACCGCTCAGGATGCCCCGCCCGTTCCCACAAGTGAGCAAAGTGTTTTCCGAGGTTATGGCATAGTTGGGGAAAGCAGGTAGAAGTCGCCAACTGGGAGAGTTGTGGTATACAACCTCTTAGGTTGGCATATGGCTTCGGGCAGACCCACCTTGTTACTCCTAGTTTACAATAGGTTGCATCATTGATAGTCTATAAATGTGTTGCCATGGATTAATGCTAACAAATGTATATGTGCATATTTGGGAATGTTGTTCATGTGGTGAATGCAGGTTTCAATCCAAGAGTACATCATTAAAGAGTTATTTATTTGATAAGGCGAAAGCCCTAACCCTAGTTTGTGGAATTTGTGATAAATAGGTGAATTCTAGGGCAAATTAGGACAAGGGACATTACAGTGGCATCAGAGGATCTTTCCTACCATCCTATGTATGCTTCATGCTTCCTATGTATGTGTATTCAAGTGTATACCTTGTGACCTATGTGTATTCAAGTGTATACTTTGTGGCTTATGTGTATTCAAGTGTATACTTTGTGGCTTA
>VDFB02024958.1:0-16162 GCA_007258455.2 Sequoia sempervirens
GGTACTCAATTGTGGATTTGTTTGGAAAATCGGGTTTGCTGGTGATTTGGTTTTTGAGTCTTGAAATCTACATGTTATCTTCTTTGATATCTTAGTTTTGCATGTTACTAATGTGATGATGAGTTTGCATGCTTCAGTGTGTGGGATTTACAAGTTATGCAATTTGTGGATTAGCTACCCATTGATTGTAGTGAGATGACTCAAATGTGGACTGTGTATATCCACAAGATCATTTTATTGTTGATGTAGAATTTGTTAGTTGGCATTTTCTATGGTCATTTTAACATTGTTATTTTTCTTTGAGATGAGAGGATGGATGATATTGAGTGCCTAGATAGTTTTTTATGTGACTTGTAGCATGTTTTGTATCTTCTTGGCTTGGAGATTTTGGTTCTACTTATTATTTGGTGTTGCTGATATTACATTTTATTGTGTTAGAGCCATGAAGAATCTTCATTGAGGATATTGTTGTCATGATGTTGTTGGAAGAATTAGGAAATTTCATTGATGTTGTTGTTGGCAACATGAGCATGTAGGATAAGTATGAGGTACACTATTATGTGTTGCAGTGTTGTCATTGATGTCAACATTGTATCTTGGTGTGATGACTTTGGTGTAGATCATTTTGGTTGATTCTAACATGATTTTTGATGTTTGTGGAAGAAAATTTTACAAGATGGTTTGATCTAGTGAAGGTACTTGTGATGGAAATTGACTAAGTGTCAATTCTGATAATTTTGTGTAACATAGCATCTAGTTTTTGGGTCTGCACTAATCAAGGAATTAAAATTTCACTTTGTGGTTCTAACATAATAATTTTGGTTGGTAGAAGCATAAAATTCTAGAATTGCATCTTGTTTTTCTTTTGGTTTGAAAGATATGGATAACAAAAGTTCAGCTTGGAAAATTACAATAATTTCCTATACAGTACATATGAGTGGGAGAGTCCATACTTCTCCATGGATAGGATTTTGACTTTGTGATCTTAAGAAGATGTTGATAGATGTCAATAGAGTATGAATTCTAGTTGGCATGATGTTTTGAGGTACACATGTTCAAATATGGGTATACAGTTGAATAATTTTTGTATTAGGCCTTCTGTGGTGCCAACCTAATAGATGTGAAGGTATGTGAAGGTTAGATAAGTATTGCAGAGTTATGTGGGAGCTATTATAGGTCCATGATGACCTATTTCAATTTTTTTTAAGAATTGAATCTTGGCACGAGGTGTGTGTGGAAGGATTTGAGCCGACAAAGTTATCTATTGTATATTTTGTATGATACATCTAATTAGGCTAACCTAATTGATGTTATGCTTGAAGTGGATATATAAGATAGATCATTTTTTAGTATTTTGATGAATGTGAGACATGAATATGATGTGAATTGAGTGAGTATTGTAGCAGCAATACAAATTTAAGTTGTGAATGTTGAGTAAAAGATTATAGTGGTGCACATGCAAAGGAAGAAAAAGTGTGATATCATAATCAAATGAAGTGTGTAAAGTCAGTTTATTGAGCTTCATTGGAATTGTATCTTATGCATATGATAGATGCAATTGTAATAGTTCAATCTAGGATGTGAGCCAAAAAATATCTTCCATCTCTCTTTTTCTCAATGGGTAGTGAGTCCACTTGGATAGTGAGTCCACCTACAGTGAGCACTTCTGTAAATATACTATAACCAGTTATAATATATTATGAGCTAATCCTCATCGTGGTTTTTCCCATTTTGGATTTTCCACATAAAAATCCTAGTTTTCATGTGTCATGTGATGTTGTTGAATGTTTCATGCTTTCTTTCATTATTATCATTGAACCTGCTAAGTAGATTGGATTTTTAAATGTTTGAATTGCATAAAATAATATTGATTCACCCCCCCTCTCAGTATTTTGGGTGTTCAACAATTGGTATCAGAGCTTGGTTCCTTGGAAGGATCTTAATTGCTTGGGAAAGATCTTGGAGGTTGAACACATGGTTGTTATAAGACTACCTACTCTTTCAGAAGAGATTCTTGTTGGATTCACAGAAGAGGATTGCATTCTTGACAACGATGGAGAAATCAAAGTTTCTCTTGAAGATCTTGAAAGGATAGAAGGTGAAAATAGAGATTTGAAAGAAAATTTCAAAGAAGCAAATGAATGCATCAGAAAATTGAGAGAGAAAATCAAGAAGTGCAGATAAAGGCATAAGGAAGTTAGTGAACAATTGAAGCAAACAAATGAAACCATCAGTAGTATGAAGGTGCAAGTTGAAGAAAAGAATAGAATTTAAGAATGTTTGAATGAAATTGTGAAAAGAAAATATGAGGAATGCACAAAGCTTGAACAAGAAGTTGTGAATCCGAGATCAGATTTGGAAAAAGCAAGGAATAATGAAGACAAATTCAAGATGAGTTCTAGAAAGATTGATGAAATGATTGCAAATCAGTAAGGCTCTAAAGATAAAGAAGATTTAGGATTTGAAAAGGGTGAAAGTTCAAAATCAGATCAGACATCAAATACTCAAGATAAGAAGAACAATGGAAAGTAGATCCAGAATAAAATGAATGAATCTAAAAGACCACTAGTCAAACAACCAAATGCACAAAGGCACCCATATTTTAATGGATTTTGTTATTCTTGCAATAAATTTGGACATAAGGCAATGGAATGTAGAAGCGAAATGAATCAAAATGTTGCACCTTTTTTCTGGTCAATGTTTTACATGCAAGAAATTTGGTCATAGAGCTAGTGAGTGCAAAATTCAAATGATGAAAGACTATAACAATGGTAGAATGATTCAATATTTCAATGAATATTATTATACATGCTATGGATTTGGGAATAAAGCTAATCAATGCATATCTAGAATGAATGGAAGGAATATAGTTATAATAATGTCACATGTTACAATTGCAATAGGCCTGGACACATTTCTAAGTTTTGCAAAAGCATAAATATGAGGAAGGATAACCCGACAAAGAAGAATGAACCAGTAAAAAAGATTGATCTAATAGAAACAAAGAAGGAGATGGATAAGATTTGGATAAAGAAGGAAGAGACTGAGGTTAAGGATGAATCTGTACCAACATCTAGTGTAGATGTTTCCTCCAAAAACTGAGTTGAGAGATTAGGCTTAAGGGGAGCTTTAATGAACACCTTTTATCCCCTACAAAAGAAAGAGGTGCTGATGCTTCAACATGAAGATATGTGATGTAGATCGACATGCTTGATCTGTTGGAAAAGATTGTGAAAGAAAATATGATAATGCAAAAATTGGCGAAGCACTTGAAGTTGACCATGCACACAGTGAAAGGTTTGCTGGCTTTATTGTTTGAAGCATTCAATGCGAAATTAGGTTAGATTTGAAGGGTTATGAATTCACTTAACCAAAATTCATTTACAAAAGCATTTGAGAAGGATTAGAGCAATGAATTGAGAGAATTTGGAGTTATCAAGGCGATTTGTGATTCATTGTGTTCAAACCCTAGTTTGACAAGTGAAAGAAAAGGTATTTATGAATCTTGTTTTCCCTAGTTTCACAAAGAGCTTCATTTGAAAGAAATTTGAATTCATTTTGGAATGGAAACACCGAGGGTAATTGAGGTAACTGAGAAGAGACAACCTAAATTGAAGAAATACCTTAAAAAGTGCATAGAAGATGACCCAATAGGTTCTTTTTCACATGTTCCATATGGGGTTTTTTCCAACATAGGATATAAGGATTTGCATTCATGGAAAGATGGAAGAATATGATCACTATAAGGTAGGAGATATATGGATGAAAGAGCTTATTGGAGACAATTTTTCCCTAAAATCCGAATACCAAAACCCAGTCATGAAGAAACTTGAAGTATGGAAATGGTTTTCAAATTTTTCCTTTGATTACAAATAAGATAGGATGGAATTAAGAATAATTCATGATAGTTTTGTTTGGACTAACATGCCTGCAATGATAACAAAGAAGGTGATAAGAGGGTTACATGTCTATGCTCCACTAGACTTGTTCTAGTGCTAAAATCAATCAAGAATGAGATTGTAATGGAACTCATAGGTACAACTTATGATAAGAGATCTCTTGTTGTAAATACCACCAAAAATCTAGCTATGAGGTATGTAGTAATGGTAATTGGTTATAAAATCTACTTCACAAACAGAGAAAACTATGTATCTCCCACCGTAATCAATGTGGCATATAAAATGGTTGAAAAAGGAACATACTATGATCTTTGTGAACTGTTAAGACAAAAATTGATGGAGAACTTGAAACAAACCAAGGAGAAGTATGCATTTAAGTATGGAACCTTGGTTGTGTGTTTACTCTTTTATTTCCTAAAGGAACTCCTTGGAACCAGAAATGTGGTATGGTTACAAGGCATACTAGTTGCTCATCAAATTGCAGACTTTATGAGAAGTCTTGGTGATGCAAAGGAACAATATGATGCCCTTGTTGCTTTCTTTACATTTTTTCAAAAGAGGATGCATGGAAGAGACATTATACCTAGGAAAATGGTAGAAAAATATCAAAATGATATCACATTATTGGTATCAACAGATGAGTACATGATGGAAGAAGTAGAACCAAAGATAGTGTGGATCCCTGCATTGGGATATGAGATTAATAACAAGAAATTACTGGATTGGATGATATTTTGTTGAAGAGCCCAAAAGACACCACTAAAGAAAGGTATGGCGCATATGAAGAAAAATCAATGGAGGTGCATATGGGACAAAGAAAACCACAAATAAATAAGAAATTTGAGAAGATGGTTGAAAAATATGTAGAGGATATCAAATTCACCAAGGAGTAAGTGGAGCAGGAAAGAGGAAAGGCTAAGGGAGAATCAAGTGTTATAGGAGGATCCAAAAGTTTAAGAAGATCTAGTAGGACAACTACCACCCCTCTTGCTATCTAGAAACTTCCTCTGAGACTAGGTAGCCTGTTGTAGAAAAGAGGAAAACTACTGATAGTCCTTCAGTAAAGGAGAATTATTCTTTGATTGTGTAGACAACAAGGTCTGAGAAGAAGATAACCACTATAGCAGCACCACTGGTAGCCCCTACCAAGAAAAGAATGAAGAAAAAGGAAGTGAGAGAAAAAAATACAAGTGTGAATGTATAAGAATAAGAAGTGGAGGAAGAAGGACCATAGTTGGTCCGCAAAAGGAAAAGTATAGCTTCACAAGGTGAATCAAGTGTTAAAAGAAGAATATTTGACATTATTGATACCAAGAGTAAAGAAGAAATAGAGGAAGAAAAGAAGAAATTCATAGTTCACATGAGAGAAAAGAAGAAAGAGGCCACCAAGAAGGTGTCACTGGAGAAGAAAAAAGCAAAAAAAAAAGATAGAAAAAGGCTTTGGATGAAATGAGGAAGAAAAAGAAAACACCTCATGTAAGAGCTCACAGTTGTTATGCCTTGCATAACCACCCCATTTTAAATTTGATTAAAATGGGACCCTCTTTTGCTTTCGCTCTTTGTGTTTTTCCCCCTTCGATTTTGAGGTTTTGCTTTGCCTTGGCATGTGATTAATATGTTTATCTTGCTTCCCCAAGTGTTTTTCCCAAGTTGAATATTGAAAATATTATGTTTTGGGCGAAGTTTAGGTTTTTACCCTAGTTCGGGATTTTTCGGTCCATCCAGATTTTCCCAATTTTCTTCCAAACTCAGGTTTCAGTGTTGCTGTTTGGGTTTTTGAGCCAGTTTGGGATTGTCCACCCTGGTTGGATTTTCTCAGATTGTGCTCGATTTCTGGCTTGACCTGTTTTACACTGCAGTTCAGAGATTTCTGGTCTTCACAGAATTCCGCTTGGGTTGGATTTTTCCAGATTTCTGTCTAGCCGACGGGTTTTCGAGTTTGGTTAATTTTTGGAGCTTTATGCCATTTTTGCTTTATCATTTGCATTCTCCTAAGTTGAGATGTTCATCTTGTTGTGCTTTTAAACGTTATGGTCTTTCTTGGGATTCAAATTCCTGTGTATTTGGGCATTTCATGACTTGTCCTATGCGTTCATGGTTAAAGTCTAGGGTTTCATGCCCAGGGCTTCGCCATTTCATCTTGATCTACTTTCGATTGAGCCTAGGATTCGAAGATCTGTAGGAGGCTCGTGTTAAGGGATTTTCGTGTCCAGAGTCCTCAAGTTTGTGACCTTCAACCAATTTGAGCGAAGTAGTGTTGGATTGTCGATTTTTGGGTTTTTTGTCGACCTTAGGATTTTCCTGCCCGGTCAGATTTTCCCGAATTCCTTCAGTTTCCTAGAAATGTGCTGGTGTTCAGAGTTTTGGGTCATCTGCGAAATTCTAGTATGGCCGGATTTTTTTGAATTTTGTGCTATGCTTTGTGGAATTTAAGAAATTGGATAAAATTGATGAATCTAATGATGAATGCTTAAACAAATCTTGCTTTAGCTTGATGAATTTAGCTGTTGTATGCTGCTTATGTTCATTTTGATGATCCATTGTTAATATTGGTGCCTCATCAGGAGAATCCGCCTGGTTCAGAATTTTCTGAAATTCCTCCCAGGTTGGTTTTCCCTGGTTAGCTCGAAATCCCAAACTTCTTAGTTTTGATGCTTAAGGGTTGATTTAATGGTTTTATCATGATTTTAAGCTAACACTTGGATGAAAATGTTGTCAAAATTTGGATTCTCACATTGATGTTTGATGGATGTAGGCTGAGTCTAGCAAGGCAATGGCTGGAGAGGTTAAAGGACATAAAGGGATCATCCATCTCTGAAGTAGAAAAGAAAGAATGAAGCTGTACGTAAGGAGTAGGGTTCTTGAGGGTGAGATGACATCAGTCTGGTTCGAGGTTTCATATATGAATATGAACACCCTACTACAAAGGACTAAGGCTATCATGGGATACAGTAACTGGGCACCAACTGGATGATGTAGCGACCTACAGTGCAGTCATTAATGAATATCAATCCAACAAGAGAGATTGGGATAGTACGATGGGATAGATCTAAAGAATAGTATTAATGCTATTGAATGGTGAACTAGGGTTTCGCCTATGCCACTTGCGAATAGCTTGTAGAGGACATTCTTGGTAACAAGGGCCAGAATGGAACAAGGTATGGGTGAAGTGGGGGAATCAGTTAATGCAAAGCTGCATCAAAAGTTTTGCTTCCTCATCGTTTCGATTTGCCTCTTCTTCACTCATTTTGATCCGAGTTATGAGGGAGGTCTTGGGCCGATCTGATTGGTGCCTGTGCATTTAATGCACGTTTGACTTTGTTTCAAACTCTTCTAGGGCCAACTTGTTCTGTGAATGACTTATTGTAAACCCTAAACTGGGCTGACGCATCTGACATGTTTTATAAATATGGTATTTCACCTCTTTTGTAATGGTTAGAAAACGTTAGACAGGTTAGTGAGACAAGTTAGAAGAAGGGTTAGAGGGGAGAGAAACTCGAGAAGTAGATTAGGAGTTAGAAGTTATTTTATTCTGAGCAGTCGCTGTAATACAATAGACTCGAATTATTGCTATCTTTGGGGATTCGATACAACTAAAGACATTGTGTTCTTGGTGAATTCATTGTGTTGATCTATCTTGCATATTCTTGCTATTTATCTTTTGTTAAAAAGTTTAGCAGGAGGAGGAGGTGATGTATCTTCCAAATTTTCTTAGCATAGACGGAGATAATTTGAAGACATGGGTTTCTGTACACTGGTGATCTTGCCAGATTTGTAAATGTTGCTTATCTATTTCATTGAAAGTAGGAGCAACTAGACTTAAACCTAATTCATATTATGCTCTAGAATGGTATTCATTTTGGGTTAATCATTTGATTTGAAAATCTTTCAGGGAATGAAATTTGATCTTATGTTTTGTTTGAATGATGATTTGCAATCTACTGTTAAAGTTTGCACTATGAATGAATGAAAATTTGTATCAATTATAGGTTAATTTTATTCTGCAGTTCTAGTTTAGGAATTCCTTGGAAGGTAACAAGTCTGATTAGTTGAATGAATCAACATTCTTTTCAGTTTGAAAACCTTGATCTATCTTTTTCTATTTCTTTAAAACCCTAGTTAAAGTAGGTTTAGATAGATGTTTTATCTTGCAACAATCTAGGCTTTCAAAACCAACCCTTTGAACATAGCGGACCTTATGACCACTTCATGAAACAACAACGTTGTGACCAACAAATAAGGACCTTGGGAGGTGATCAGTTTGATTACTGATTGTCTCTTCGGAGAGTGAGATACTTTTACTTTTATCTTACTTGTATGTTGTGTGTCAACGGCACCTCAACAGGAACTTGCACTAGAGGAGGGCGAGAAGAAAATTGGATAGCATGGGTCTTTCTCACTCAGATAGGTCCCATAGAGTTCTTGATCAGAAAACCCACCACCTTTGATAGAACTGAGACCCCAATGAGACACAAGATTCACAGGGCAAAATTTCTACCACCCTTGTCAGCTCCACTCACTCCACTAGGATTTTTACCAATACCCCAGTTGATACTCGTGAATCCACCACCAAAATCCACCTCAATTGCCATTATAGCTGGTTCAACCCATCCAACAGCTGGCTCAACCTCCACCACCACCACTAATGGAATTTTTTGTGAATAATCCCTCTCCATTGGGGACTATTCTTGGAGGCTTTCATGATATGCCTAAGAATCTTGAGAGATTTTGTCCCAAATACATTCATGGCAAATCAAGGAGTGCTGAGGAGCACATACAAGCTTTTAAGGACGCTTGTACCAGAGCCCATATAGCTCACCATGATGTGGTTTGTAGGTTGTTCCCTTATTCCTTAGGGGATATGGCGTACAACTGGTACCTAAATTTTCCACAAGGTTCTATTCTAAGCTGGATAGATCTGGAGAATGCTTTCATCAATCAGTTCAGAGTTTATGTGGATCCAACCATTTTGTTCCATCAATTTGCTACAATTAGGAAGGAACCATGTGAATCACTGCCCTTGTTTAATACAAGGTTTCAACGAATGTATAGGAGATTGAAGGACCCCTATCCAGTTGCTAAGAATAGTGCCATTCAGGCATATTTTAGAGTTATAGATCCTTTACTTGGCTTGTTCCTACAAAGGACTTATCAGCCGACAGATATTGATTCTCTGTCTAAAGTTTATCATCTAGCCATCAAGTTGCAACAACAAACTAGCTCTCAACAAGGGAACTTGGGAGGAGGTTTTCGTTCTATGGGGTATCAGATGCCTAATCCAACCCCTTTATTCAATACTATCCCAGGGATGTCTCCTTCCCATTATGGACCTATGTCTGAGTTGTAGACTCAATCTCCTATTCCATTCTTTGCCAATGGAGTTCTTGAATTCTCTCAACAATCACAGGCTCATCACAGTCCACATGGTCATCATAATCAATCTAGAATACCAAATCCTGTCGGTCAACCACCTATTGCTAAGAATGCTAAGAGTGAAAGGATAGTTCAACTCACAAATGAGGTGGAGACCCTAAAGAAAACTCTGTCTCAAGTCACAAATGACATGGCTCAACTTAAACTGAACCCCTCTCAGAACCAAGGTAATTATGCTAATCAAGGTAATTACCCTAATCAGAATAATAATAATTAGGGAAATTATCAGAACAACAACAATCACAGCCAGAGGAATTATCAAGGCCAAAACTTCCCTAACCAAGGCTATCAAAATCAGAATAGAGGATATAACCAGAGGCCAAAACTTCCCTAACAACATACAATGGAACACAAGGCCAAATAATGGTGGGGTTTCTCATAATTATCAAGCTAATGAGGACAGGCCACATGCAAATGTGGCTGACCTAAATTTTATGACTAACTGGTGTAGGCTGCATGATACTGCAACTCATTCCGAGGTGAACTATCTTGAAATGGAGAAGGTTGTGAAGATGGCACAGGCTGATGCCCAAACATTCCAAGGGAATTCAAATAAAGGAGGTGGCTCAGTGGATACAACAATGGCTTATGACCTCTTTGAAGAAGAACCTTCATTCCCAATGCAGAATGAGAATGAACCAGAGGAAGATGTGTATGATGCCCAAGCCTTTCAGACAAAGAGAGGACATTTCCTAAGAAACTAGGATAAGTGTCTATTCACTACATCAGCACCACCTAACCACATGGTGATTCTGAATCAAAGTGTTAATAACAACCCTCCTCCACCGAAGGGTCCTAATTCATTTGGTGTTTTCAAATATAATGCAAGTTATAACACAAAATTTGATATTGTTTCTGAGATGCAGAAACAAAAATCCTCTTTATCATACTTTGACATCCTAAAATGGTGCCCTTCCCAACGAGATATAGTGCCGAAAGCTTTGGAAGAAGCTGATAAATCAAAAGGGAAAACCAAGGTGGCACCTGTCGTATACATGAATGCAGCTTTGTTCAGAAACAAGGTAGGGACCCCACCATTTCTTTTAAGTTTGAGAATCTGTGGGAAGAACCTACACAATTGTTTGTTAGATTTAGGGGCTTCTGGCGATGTTATGCCATTTTTTGTATGCAAGAAATTGGGATTGAATCCTATCCAAACAAACAAGAAGGTCATCCAACTTGATAAAACATAGGTTAATGTAGTTGGAGAATTGAGAAATATACATGTACAAGTAGGGTCTGACCTTAGGATTCAAACCAATATGGATATTCAGGTAGCAGACATTCCTGAGACTTATGGTATGCTTTTGAGCAGAGATCTAATGAAGAGTCTAAGGGGATATCTCTCCCTCGACTTTTCACATATGTGGCTACCATGGAGGGGAATTCCTACGCAGATTAGGATTGAGAGTGAACCTCGCCTCAAACATATCATCACTGAGTATGACTGTTCAAGCGAGGTAGCTTATTTTGAAACTGAGATAGGGGTTTATAAAAGAGAGGAAATTCTGACTCTTTCGGTTCTTGATTCTAATGATTTGTCAATGCAAGAATTCCCTAATCCCATGATTAGTGTAAACCAACAGGTATTGATCAGGAAGCTGCAATAGGACTAGTTGGTCTTAGGGGAAGATATCGATTTGTGGAGTCTTCTACTCCTAAATTGGTGCAAGGTGCACTACCAAAATCATTTAGAATTGACCTGCCAACCCTGCATCAGTGTTCTAAATCATGTTTGCAAATTGAAGAAACTAGCCCAAGTCACCTTGAGACCATTTCAAGTCACTTCTCATTTGATGCCAAAAATGCAATAATGTTAACTAGGGGTAATATACCTTTAGAGGAAGTCCCTCCTCAAATTGAACTTACCTCGGTTAGAATACCAGACCAACATAGTCATGTCGAACAACCCAGGGTGTGTTTGATACCCCTGCACTCACAAGTATACAAAAACCCAAGGGGTTAATCAAAGATACATATAACTGTCAGAAAGATATCCTAGGATTACATGATATATCTGAGCGGGAATTGGATATTGCACCTGATGAACCTATGGAACACCCATTCCCAATATTTGATGCAAAAGATCAAGTGGCCCCACCTATGCTTCATCTTATCCAAGCACCCACAACAAGCTCAAAGAGATCAAACCTAACTCATAATCAGCTATGGACCCTCACATTTGATGGATCCAAATCTAAAACAGGGTGTGGTGCTGGAATTGAGTTAACTAGCCCAAAAGGGAAATTTTTTTTTGCTTCTTACATGTTACAGTTTGGATGCACTAACAATATAGCAAAATATGAAGCATTAGCTCGGGGACTAATGTTTGCACATCAGAAGAAAGTTATTGCCTTGATAGTTAAAGGAGATTCAAAAGTGATTATCAAGCAAGTATGCAGCCAGTAGACATGTCACAATAAAAGGATGGCAACTTATAGAAATCAGGTGTGGAACCTGATTGAAGACTTTGATGCTTTTGGGATTAGTTTAATCCCTAGAGAGGAGAATCAAATAGCTGATTCATTAGCTATTGCCACAAGTACCCTGGAACCCATGCAAGGCTCCAAGCTCAAGAGATTCTCAGTAGAGTTGATAACCACCCCGGATGTCCCTGATAATGTCAAGAACTTTCAAGTCTTTGACGATGATCAACATATCCTTGCTTTTCTAGCAAGCTCAGATGTTTTCGAAGGATAGATCATCAATGAGTTTGACAGGGATCAAGGAGACTAGAACCCCGAAGACTGCGATACAGAAGGTGTCCTCAATTTAAAAATTAATAGCATTTCCAAGGGAATGGTGGCCTTAAGAAGAATTTTTGATTCAGATCCAGGCGAGAAAAGGTATCAACCAAAGATAAGGGAGGTGGATATGAAACTGTTAACTTAGCTGAATCTGTCCCTGAAACAAATGTTTACATAGGGAAAGCCTGCCCTAAAGCAATTAGAGAAGATATATTGAGGGAACTAAAGAAAGATATTGCTGCAATAGCTTGGGGGTATGAAGATCTAAAAAAATTTGATACTTCTGTGATAACTCATACTATTCGTTTGAAGCCTGAAGCTAGACCATTTCACTAGAAACAACGTCCTGTCAACGCCTTGATTGAACCACTGATCTTTAAGGAAGTTCAGAAATTGATTTCTGCAAGAATAATCTTCCCTATACGACATTCAACATGGGTGGCTAACTTGGTTCCAATTCGTAAAAAGAATGGGGAGATCAGGCTATGTGTAGATTTCAGGAATTTGAATAGAGCTTCTGAAAAAGACAACTACCCACTTCCCTATCTAGACGAAGTCTTGCAAACTGTCAATGGGTCTCAAATGATGTCATTCTCGGATGGTTATTCTAGGTACAATCAAGTGATCGTTAATTATGAAGACAAAATGAAGACAACCTTCACTACTAAGTGGGGAACATTTGCTTACAGGAGGATGCCATTTGGCTTGATAAATGCCGGAGAAACCTTTCAGCATGAAATGGACGTAGCATTCAAAGATTTGATTGGTAAGTGCATCATAATTTATATGGATGACCTGACAGTATTCTCTAAAGATAGACTAAACCATGCTATAGACTTGGCTAAGGTTCTTGAAAGATGTATCCAATATGGTGTTTCTCTAAATCCAAAAAAGTGTGTGTTCGGGGTTTTTGAAGGGAAGCTTATGGGACACATAATCTCGGAAAGAGGGATATTGATAGATCCAAACCGAGTTGAGTCTATTATGAAGTTAACCATGCTAGGAAGTAAGAAGGAGATGAGATCTTTCTTTGGCAAGATCAACTTTGTGAGGAAGTTTATCATAGGTTTTGCAAAAATTGTTAAACCTTTGAATGAAATGATGAAGAAAGATGCTAGAATAGAATGGAGTATTGAGGCAAAGGCTTATTTTTCTCAGGTTAAGCAATCCATTTTGGAGGCGCTAGTCCTCACCAATCCTAACTACTTGAAGCCATTTTATATTTATTCTTTTGCTTCTGAGCACTCATGTGCAGCTGTCCTAACGCAACGAAGAGAGGAGGGGGATGAAAGGCCAATTGCCTTCATGAGCTATCCATTTAAGAATGCTGAAATCAAGTACCCACCTCTTGAGAAACAAGCTTTTGCATTGGTTAGAGCTGTCAAGAAGTTTAGGCATTATATCCTTCAAATTCAGATCATTGTTGTGGTTCCTGATGCTGCTGTGAAGTCTCTACTTATGCAGAGCGAGTTGGGAGAACGAAGGGGGAAATGGATGGCTATTTTGTAGGAGTTCGATCTGGAGATTCAACCTAAGAAACTTGTTTGAGGTCAAGGCCTGTCTAAAGTAATGGCGGATGCTGGTAAGAACATTACTTGTTAGTAGTACACAACACAATCCTTTTCTAATGACTCTTGTTATGCCGATATTATTTATTTCATGCTCAATAATCGGTGCCTAGAGGGAATGAATACAACTCAGAGGAGAGCACTAGGAATGAAAAGTTCCCATTATATGCTCAAAGGATGATTGTTATATAGAAAGAATTTTGAGGGGGTTTATCTATGATGCCTTGATCAACAAGAAGCTAAGCACACAATTGCTGAATTTCATGGGAAGCATGACACAAGTCATGGTTCTGCAGATTCTTTAGCACATTAGATCCTTAGATCTGGTTATTATTGGCCATGTGTGTTTAAGGATTCCCACCAACATGTAAGGACATGTCATATATGTCAAACTTCTACATCAAGAGAGTGTCATCCAACCATGCCATTGCAGCCTGTTTATGAGGTAAGGCCATTTTCCCAATGGGCGCTTGATGTTATTGGGGTAATTAACCAAAATTATTGTGCAAGACATAAATTCATTTTTACTGCCACAGATTACTGCATGAGATGGACATAAGCTATACCTTGCAAGAATAGAAAAACAGAGGTAGTAATCAAGTTCCTCACTGAATGCATCACAACCAGGTTCAGAGTACCCTTTGCACTGGTATGTGACAATGGACCTGCCTTTTCTTCTGACAAGTTCATTTCATGGGCTTATGATCATAGGATTGTTTTAAAGTATTCTTCAAACTATTATCCGCAAGGAAATGGAGTTGCAGAATCAACTAATAAGAATCTCCTAGGAGTAATAAAAAATGTTAGAGAACAATCCTAGAGACTGGCATACCCAGTTAAGATTTGCGTTATGGGAAGATAGGACTAGGATCAAGGTTGAGTTGAAGACTTCACCATTTAAGCTAGTGTATGGCCAATAGCCTATGCTCCCTATTCACTTGAAAATACCTGTCCTAAAATTTATGCAAGAATTTTACTCTAGTGATGATAGGATTGAAGTAAGGTTAGTTGGTTTGCTAAAATTAGAAGAGCAGAGAGATTCTGCTTTGTAGCAATTCTTTAGGCACCAGGATGTTGTCAAACGTTGGTTTGACAAAAGAGCCAAAGTCAAGGCTTTTAGGATATTTGACCTTGTCTTATTGTGGGATAAAGCCAATGAAAACAAGGGTGACCACCAGAAGTTTGATAAGCTCTGGTTGGGTCCCTATCAAATTGCTGAAATCCTAGGAGAAAATGCTTTTCGGCTGAGTAATTTAACAGGAGAACCTGTTCCATTGCCTGTCAATGGACAATTTCTCAAACATTATTTTGGGTCGTAAAAGGTCTGGTATTTTGTTGGGATGTATAAATGTAAACAGTTTGCTGTTCCGTTGGTTTTCTCTTTTCCTTGTGTTTCTTTTTGCTTTTTGTTCTTTGTTTTTTTTTGTGGGGGCCTTCATTTTATTCAATTAAGGGGGTTTTTATCTGAAGTATACTTTGGTTACTAGGAGAGAAGTTGGTTTAGATATCTTCAGGTTTTCAGATTGGATGATTTTGTTCTAAATTCATTGTTTTATGTCCATTGTCAATGAGAGTTGTGGAAAGTCATTGAGAACAAGGTGTAAAGTAAGCAATCTTCACTAACTACAATTGAATATGTCACAAATCATCAGAAACATCTCCTTTTGTAATGGTATATTTGTCTTAGGACGATGGTGTCACAAGATTTGAGTGAAAAATACGATTCCCTAGATACTGTTATGAGGTCCATGGTAGTTTTCAACCTAGTACAGATGCTGGACATTTGACATATTGAGAAGGAATTGAATAAAAAAAAAGAGAACTATCTAAGAAAAGAAGACTCAATATTGAATGGTTGATTCTAGTATCTCTACAGGGGCTATGGATGCCTAAATGGAAGTAGAGCAATGCTGTGAGAAAACTAGAGGTATCTCCGTTAGAGTTATGGATGCTTGACTGGCAGCAGAGCAATTCCCATGATATCATTGCACAACAGTTAAAGGGAATCAACTCATGTAGTTCAAATCCTGTGCATAATTGTTCAAAAGATGAGGAAAACTTTGTAAAAGGGTGATGCACTATCAAGCACACACATAGATTCAGGGGTAGCCAGTGTTGATTTACATTTGAGATTCTAGCTCAACCTTGTTTACTGAAGTTGACCTAAATGGAATTATGATGTCCTTAAACTAGGAGTTCTAGGTAATTGAATCCCTCAGTTTTCTGAAAATGGCTAGACAATTTTCCCAACCAAGTTGCCAATTGTTATGCCTTGCATAACCACCCCATTTTAAATTTGATTAAAATGGGACCCTCTTTTTCTTTCACTCTTTGTGTTTTGCCCCCTTTGATTTTGAGGTTTTTCTTTGCCTTGGCATGTGCTTAATATGTTTATCTTGCTTGCCCAAGTGTTTTTCCCAAGTTGAATATTGAAAATTCTTATGTTTTGGGTGAAGTTCGGGTTTTTACCTTGGTTCGGGATTGTCCGCCCCGGTTGGATTTTCCCGGTTTTTCC